>KE464322.1:9753-20416 GCA_000387445.2 Pythium aphanidermatum DAOM BR444 | reverse complement strand
ACGATTGCTGGTTCGCAAGTGCCCGATGATGTTTGGCATCGCGTCGTGCAGATCGTGACGAATAAAGAGGAGCTGCAAAAGTACACAGCTGAAGTCATGTTCAAGGCACTCGAGCCCAAGCATGTGGACGAAACCACGTGCAAGTTTGGTGCGTATGTCCTGGGTGAGTTCGGGTACCTGATCTGCGAAGACCCTGGCAGCTCGAGCGAGCAGCAGTTCGAAGTGCTTCACAAGCACTATATACTGGCTTCAGTTCCGACCAAGTGCTTGCTGCTTACGGCATTTGTGAAAATGGAGAATCTGTTTGAAGAAATCCGTCCACGTGTAATGGAGGTTTTCAAGAAAAGCATGACAAACATGGACCTCGAAATCCAACAACGAGCGTGCGAGTACTTGGGACTGCATCAAGTCAGCGATGACATCATGAAGCGTGTGCTCGAGCCCATGCCAATTTTCCCAGAGAACCGTGAGTCAGCACTCATTGTACGGCTCCGCAACCAACAAAAAGGGTCGTCAGCCGACGCGGAGGCAGCTGCAGCAGGCGATACTCGCACATCTTCACGTGGAGCCACACGTGTGGAGGTGGAGGACAGAGAGGACAAAGAGGACAAAGAGGTTGATTTATTATCTCTCGACTCCCCCGACAAGAGCAAGACTGGCCCAGGCAGTTACGGATCCGATGCGATTCGAGGTGCCAACCCCGTCTCCGATCTCGCCGACGTCTTTGGAGGTGGCGCACCTGCTACTCCAGGTGGCGTCATCGGGATTGACGCATCCCTCGAACCAAAGGTGAAAGAGTGGGCTCGAAACCTCATGCTCAATCCACAAGGCGTGCTCTTCGAGAACGACATTCTGCAGGTCGGAGTCAAGCACGAGTACCGAGGATCTCAAGGTCGCATTGGGTTCTTCTTTGGCAACAAGACTGGTGACACTTTGAGTGGTTTCAAAATTCAGATTGATGCGTCACCAGCATTCCGTATGCAGGCTGAAGAAGTGCCAAACCAAGTCGCTGGAAAGCAACAAGTGAAGCAGCAGATTATGATCGAGTCGATGGCACCATTCGTGTCGCCCCCACCGATGAAGATTTCGTTCGCACGAAGCGGTGCCAGTTACTGCTACTCGCTGGCGCTACCATGCCACGCTGTGGCATTCATGGAGCCTGTAAAGTTGGCTGGAGACGACTTTATGAAGAGATGGGGAGCGCTTGAAGGACAAGAACGCGAACAGCAGGAGATCGTGACCTCGACGCAGAAGATGGATCTCGCCCAGGTGAAGAAATGGCTCACAGAGAACGTCAAGCTTGCTCAGGCGGACGTAAGTGGTTCTGATTTCGCTCTGTGTTGATAGCTGATGTTGAATCTGACCGTGGTGTGCTGGTATGTGTAACCCAGGGAATTGATACGGCCGGAAACTCGGTCACTGTCGCTGGCACGTTCCGCACGGGAGCGACGGCACCCACAGGAGACAAGATTTCGGTCGGTGTATTGGCACGTATCGAAGCCAATCTCTCCACCAACGCGTACCGAATTACTGTGCGTGCCGTCCACAAGGACGTCAGTCTGGCCATCAAGAACGGCTTCAAGACGATCCTCGCGTAGCGCCTGTCGTCGTTCTTTAGTGTTGGCTCGCATTGATTTGCATAAGCATTCCGCATTAATGATTTATCTCCCACCGTTTGATTCCCTTCGCGTCCTCCCCATTCGTGCCTTCAAGTCCACGAATCTAGAGACACTCGTTTGAACCTTCAAGTTCACCGCACGGTCTTCAGTGGTTCAGATCCTTGTGGTCTGTCTATCGCATGATGAACGGGTGAACGGATGGCACTGTAGACGTCTGTGTTATTTTCTCAGGCGTATGCTAACGGCTTCGTCTCGCAGGTTTTCACCAACATTGAGAGAAAGCTAGAAACTCGAGAATTTTAAATGGGAACCCACGTAACTCCACATGGTCGCGGTAGTGGGAAAACCGGTGCCTCGTGGGCTGTGCCCGAGCGACGGGTATCCATGTCATGAAGGATGCGGAAGATGTGCGACGGATATGCGGCTGGTGCCACCAACATACGCTAGCATAGCAGCTGCAGGGCATCTCACGTCGGGCCTGTGTCGAAATAACAGGCTGTGGGCGATTGTAACAAGTCGCGTGGCGTGGCTCATAGTGAAAAAAGTCGTCTGAGAGACGTTGGACGGAGCCATGGAGATGTTCTCTCCTGTAATGAGCGAGTTATGTGAGAAAGAGAAGTTCTTCCGAAGATTGGCGGTCGAAAATCGGCGGATACGTGCCGCTGTGCTGCAGCTTGTCGGCCAGGACTTGAGGCATCTCCTCCGTGCCGACGCCTATGTGCTTCATTCGTACTACCCAACCATCGATCGCCTGGCACGTGAAGTGCCGTTCAAGGCCATTCGAGAACTCATGGCGTTGATTCGAGACGAAATTCTCCACACAGCACCGCATGTGCTGTCGCGTCGGTCACTTTTGAAGGCACCTCGGGTGTCGTATTTTATTCCAAATGATTGCATTCAAGGCGTCGCAATCAACAACGACACACAACTTGTCGAGTGCTTTCGTGCTGAGTACGTCCGCACTGGACGCGTGAGTCACTTTGTTCGACTGCTGGCGTCCCACAAACAATACCTTCAGCTACACCAGAACACTATCATGTGCACCATGGCTCGTGATGGCACACTGCCGATCTCCCTGGCGGAGTTACGTCGGCCTCATGGCCACTGCTGAGCTACGGTGCTACTATCTTGCAGACCTCCAACAGCACTATTTCCTCGTGAATGGTGGAGACGTCGAGTGGATCAAGGGCATTGACTACATTCCTCACAAGCTCTTCCGTCTTCACGAGCTTAACTCATTATTGGCTCACCGTCCGTGGCTTATCACTCATCACCATATTGCCGACTTATTATCGTCCGACCACGAAGACGCATGGTCCGTTGCTGAGCTTGCCCACGCTATTATCGTGATGTGTCAGTACCATGCCATGTCATCGATCGCACTTGGCTTGGGATGTGTAGAAGAGGAAGATCTTGTGTCGTACTACGATCAAGAGGCTGTGCGAGCCGAACGCCAAGCGGTTGAGTACTTACAACACGAACGGATAGGATGCAGTCGCCGTAACAGCGTGACGGAGAGCGTTCGCTCAAGTATCAATCTCAATGATCTTGATCTCGACGTCACAGAAGAACTGGACGCTGAAGAAGTTCTCAACGACGACGAACCCGAGTCGAGGCGGGAGTACTCAAGAAGTGACGCCTCGGTCGAGTCCTTGAGCGCAGACCTGGATCTCGGCTGGTCGACGCCGTACTGTGACGATGGCGATAGCGTCCGTGACTCCCGGTCGTTGACTGTGTGGCGCTTTTGTGGAGGAACAATCATCGAGCACGAAGACTTTAAAGATAGCGGCGTGACCTCACTGTACACGGATGATTTCTCGTGGGAGCAGCACGCGTTCGCACTCGTTCGGCGGTACTATGGAGCCGATGCGGTACGTGATGTAACAAATGAACAGCATAGTGTGTATCCTCTTGACGAGCTTCATCTTGTGGGTGTTAGGCCCAAGTGATCGAGGCTCAGTTCAAGACCGCAGCGAGTCTGCAGACCAGCTCAGGGTGTGACACGAAGGCCCAAGTGGAATACCACGAAGCGATCTGGCACTTTGTCCATCGGCTCTTTGGAATTTGCCACGATGGCTATGACTACGATCAGCTCGATGCGATACTGAGTAGATCAGTAAAGACGTTCGTAGCGAAGGTCGCATGCACGCCGTGGCGAGTGTCGCTGGAAGACTTTGAGCAGTTCGATCCCGGATCCAGTCCCACGGAGAAGTGCCGCGTGACGCTTCTGGTAGCCGAAGCTCGCAAGCAGGCGAGTCTTCTTTATGGAATGCGAGCTGTTATGCGCCACATGATGAAGTGAGCACACTTGAAATCCGATTCAGCTGCAGTCAATGCGCAATCACGGCAGAGACGAATCGATCTGCTACTGGACTCGAAAGGATTTCATGTGTTCATATGGTGGTGGTTCAATACAGTCAAAAGCCAAAAGAACATCCGTCAGGACACGTGCCATGTATTTGCTGTTTGCTCTCCATCCCACCGCTCAGTTGGAATTCGAATCGACGAGTACTCGATGAGTCTGTGTGCCGAGGACGTTGTCTTGGGCGTTCTCACAGACCCACCGATACTTCTCTCCATCGTTCAATGGCAAAGTGGGTGGCCATGGCTGGTCAAATTGCGCTGGCAAGAAGCAGTGAGGCAGAATCCCGCGTGGCACTTCACGCAACAGCACTTTATCCGCCATTTACTCATCACTGGCGATGCTCCGACGCTGCGTGCTGGTACCCGTGCTCAGCTCGACTGGTTTTATACGACGTGCGTCCTCGATGCTTTGCAGTCAGGATGCCCCAAGACCCTGCAGTGGGCATTTGAAAACAGCAGCGAGAAGCCACACTATGGCCATGCATGGGCGATGGCTCTTCGGTACTTCAAAGGCAACACATCGACGCTAAACGTTCTCAAGCGATTTACGCCGTGGACCGAAGACATTCGACGTGAAATCAGGCTCTACACGGCTCCTGTTCTTCTTACTACGCAGGGTGGAGCCCCCCGTTTGATTGAGTGGATCGTTCTCAATTTGGGCTCTTCACTTTTACCCCCTGAACTTCTGAATGTCGCTGTGGAAGCCAGACACTTGGCACTTGTCGATGTGCTTCTCTCGATTGATTACTCCTTACCGGGGAATTCGGAGCACCAAGTGCTGTTGCCTTCGACGTTGTACCGCATCTACGCACTCGCTAATGTGTTAAGTGACGAGGAACAAGAAGAAAAAGTCGAATGGCTCAAGTTGCTACAGACTCTCCTACAGCGAGCAGAATATCTACATGATACACTGCTGGAAGGAGCAGCGTGGGAACTTGATGACGTCGAAACTCTAAAGCTACTGGAAGAAACGCGAGGCATACAAATTGGTCGTAACGAATGTGGTAACGCGTCCAATGTGAGAACTAGTATGATCAAAGCATGTCAGATCGGCACGTGGGAGATTGTTCAAGACCAGTTGAAGAGGCAGAGCGAGTTGCCTTCCGTTTGGGTGCTGAATTACGCAGCCCGTGCTGGCCGTTTGGAAATTGTCAAAATGGCCGTCGAAGTGCTACCACTTCGCACAGTGGATGCTGCATTTTTCATTGCTGAGAGATTCCAACAAGATCACATCGTCAACTACTTGCACGAAGTCCTGTATCGAAGATTCCGGTAGACACATGGTTAGTTTAGCTACTTTGTAATGAATGACTGTATGCTGGCATCTCGATTCGCTCATACTCGTACTACTGTACACGAAAGCTATGGTTAAAAAAAGTCAAACATTGAGATGTATTAGAGAGAATTTGACGCGTCAGCATGAATACCGCACTTTACGCCGACTTGCCCTTGAGGTTGAGCAAAAGTCCGAGGAAGCCGACGAGGCGGAAGCCAATGTTAATGGCAATAAGGATCAGCCCATCCACAAACGCTGAGCGGCTCTCCATGCTGAAGTTTCGCAACACGTCGGCACCCACGCGGGCGGAGCAGTTCTCCACGAGCTCGTTACACGGAATAGCACCGACTTGCTCCCAGAAAATCTTCATCAGAGCTTCAAAGCCATACTTGATTGGTGAGATGTACTGCACCCAGACAAAGTAAGCCGGGGCGTCGTCCGAGTTGATGAGCAGACCACCGAAGAGAAGGAATGGGAGAATGATGACAACACCGATGATCGGAGCAATGTCCACGCGGCGGCAAAGGCACGAGACCATGTAACCAAGGCCGACAGCACACGAGTTGACGAGGATCATCACAATCTGCATGTAAACGTAGACGTCGAAACCACCGCCAATGCCCACGAGGAAGTAGATTGGCACGAAGAAAATTATGGGCATGAGGATCTGGAATGGCAGCTCACTCGCATTCTTGGACAGGTACCAAGAGAACAAATGGTACAGTCCAGACTTGTACTCACGCAGGATAATTGGAAGTTCCAGTGGAACGGTGATGAACGTCGGGTTCGCAGCACTGAAGGTTTGGTTCACACAGATGAAGAAGAAGGCGCCGACAAAGTTCTGAACACCCTTCTGGTCCAGGTCCAGTTGCAGGTAAATGAGACCGACAACGAGGGAGATAAAAAGTGTCTGGAAGATCGCAGCACGGAAAGCAATGCGATCACGAGTGAGACGCACGAGGTTACGAGCCGCAAGCACAGACATCTGACCCATGACGCCAAGTCGAGCCATATCATAGGACGTGTCGTCCTCATCTCGGAAGTCAGGGATGCCAACACTCTCAGAACGAGGCATTCCGTCCATCGGCTGACGCTTGCGCCACTCGAGCTTGAGCTTCGCGATACGTTCTACGCCAGCCGCGTCACTGGCCTTGTCCATGACGACGAGTTGGCGCATGAAGTAGTCGGATGGGTTCAGATACGCTGGGCACGGATAACCGAGCGAGGCGAAGTACTCGACCGAGTCGGACGCCTTGCCGTGGTACACAGCAGCACCGTCCGAGACAAGGTAGAGCTTATCAAAGAGGGCAAACAGCTCCGACGACGGCTGGTGGATCGTGGCAATGACAGTGCGTCCATCACGAGCGATCTGCTGCAGTTGGAGCACGACCGTCTCAGCCATGTAGCTGTCAAGTCCGGATGTCGGTTCGTCCACAAAAAGCAGCGAGGGGTTGGTCAAGATCTCGGTCGCGAACGACAAGCGCTTGCGCTCGCCTCCAGAGATGCCACGCAGTGATGCCCCGCCGATGAGTGTGTCTCGACACTTGGTGAGGCCGAGTTCTTCCATGACTGTCTCGACGCGCTCCGTGTATTGCTCCACGGTATGCGACTTGCCCATGCGCAGTCGAGCCTGGAACATCAAATGCTCACGCACAGTGATCGTCTGGTAAAACAAATCATCTTGCATGACATAGGACGCGAGGCGCTTGAGGCTCTTGCTCCACGGCATGCCATTAACAGTAATGCTGCCTTCCGCGTTCGAGTTGCGGCCCGAGATACAGTCCAGCAGCGACGACTTGCCAGCGCCTGACGGCCCCATGATCACAAGCAGCTCGCCCGGTTTGGCGTAGCCATTCACGTCATTCAAAATGACTTTTTCATCGACCTGCTTGGTCTGCGGGTTCTTGACACTGGCTCGGAGCGACAGATTGCTCCATTGAAGCGTCAATTTCGGTGCCCGGGACGCGAACTTGTCGGTCTTGGGCGTCTCAATGGCGATGAAGTGCTCGTCCACGCCCATGGAGTCGTCGAAGAAGCGAAGGAGACAGGAGATGGAGACGGAAGGAGGCGAGTTCAGGAATGGGAGCATGCGGATGGCGCCGGATCGCGAAGAGCTACACAAGTCGCGACCATCACTCTGCAGTGGTTCAGAGTGACGACCATCGTGTTCGGTCATAAACGTTTAATGATTGGTCTAAAAGTGTTGGTTTTCAACGAACGAAAAGTGTTCTTTTGTGGAAGGATATGGGTTTTGGCCAATCATCGAGATGTTTTCGTTCTTCCGTCATCCGTGATGTCGCCAAGTGCAACAGAGAGTGTGGCGAAAGGACCAACAGCGGGGGCGAGTGATTGCTAACTCCCTCGACGCTGCCATGTGCGCCATCCATCGCCCTTTGCAGCAACCGATGGAGCCTCGTCTCTCGATGGAGATGCCTACGTGGCAGGGAAAAGAAAACATGTCGCGCAGTGAAAAACCAACGGATGCGAGGCCTTAGACCTTCGCTCCGATCAGTCTAACGACGTGGTTAGACTTCACATGAGCCAGGAAAGAGTCGCTGTTTAACAACAAAAGTGTCGTGGATGAGCAGGGGATGCAGGATCCGTTACCGCAAAGAGAGCATCTCGCTCGCTTTTTTACTGTAGGCAGCGAATAATCAGCAGCAGTTTTTAGTGAGGTGGTTTATGCTGGCGAACAATCTGCAGTGACCAGCATTCCGCTCGCCACTACGTCATTGGTTGAAATCAGTTTTCTCCGGCCTGAGTCTGAGAATTATATAAATATCGAATGGAATCTCAGAAAAATGGCGAGTTCGAGATCGAGATGAGCATCACTGTGACCAGAGCTCTCTTTGATGAATCACCATATCCGAGGATCTATCGATAATGTTGATATATGGAGAAGACTTCGTCATGGCTGAGTGTCATTCCTGGTTTGGCTGTCGAGTTGGAGTTTCAGAGCTGAGTGTGAGTCTCAAAGTCCCCAATTCCAAAAGTCCTCGGTTGATTCTAGAAGGATCTACTTCATTCTTCAGTAGCTTATTGGCTCGAGAGAATCATAGCAAATGAGATGATGAGGATAGAAAGAAGGACTCTACGCCGAGTGGACCCACTGGCATTCGAGTTGTCCGCTTTCGTCTTGTTCACCTCGGTACCACCTCCCGTTGTGTCGTTCGTAGTGTTACTGAGCACTTCTGGTGGAGACGTGACTGTCGGATCGTAGTCCGTGCATTCTCTTGTATTGGCTGGTGCGGTCTTGCAAAAGTCACCGATGAGCCCCACGTCCAATGTGAGCTTTTGGGTTGATTCGGCACAGTCGTCTGGTCCGTTTTGATCCAACTCAAAGGAAACGCACTGCCCCTCAATCGTGAACAAGTGTCCCGACAGCAGGGATCTCGCCACGATAATAGCACTTCTCGTTGAACAGCGTGGGTCCGCAGTCGCGGGATATGGCGAACGTAGCATTGCCAAAAGCACCCACAGACGTCACGTTCACGAGAAGTGATGCATTCGCAATGACGGGTGGGGTCTCTCGCTCAGAGACGGAAGTGTGAGGCCAAGCCGGCGCTCTCATGGCATTTTTCGGCAGTAAAGTAGACTTGATGGACCGGAGAGCCACTCGAACCGACGTACATGGCTACGGAAATTGAGAAATGAACTGGTTCGCATTCGATTGCCACTGAATCCGCTCGAAGTGAAGCTGAGATGGATTGTAACGCTTTGACAACTGACACTTGCCACTTTGTGGGTGGTGAGTCACACGGCTGAGCAGAGGAGATCATAGGAACCCATCGTTTACATCAAGTTGATCTTTATTTTGATCGAGATAGCACACGTCACAGGTTCTCACACGTCACAGGTGAGTATAAGTACTTCTCTCACTAGCTTAGCAGTAGAAGAAGCCACCGCGAGCAAAGCCCAGGCCACAGCCACCGCCGTAGAGCCCCGCTCCGAACGTGTTCCAATAGCCCAATGGGTAACGCCAGCCAAAGCCCCAGCCTGGACCCCACGATCCCCACTGCTCCTTGTGCATGGCATCATCAGCCTCGCCCTCCTTTGGGTACACAATTGCCGTGCGGTACTCTGGCTGAGCCTGTTCATCCACCTTCACAGACCCGACGTTAATTGCTGCTGCCGGTGCAATCGCGTCCGCCACCTTGGCACCGCCCGTCATCGCGATCTGGTCGTTCTGCTGTGGGGCGAGCTGGCTGCGTGAGACCGCAATCTGGTTGTCGCTCAGGGCCACGTTCTTGTTCACCACGCCCGTGGGCTGACGGAGAAGGTCCTTCGTGCCCACCAGCACCATCACACCGCGTGGCGTTTGCGACTGGATTGATTGCTCCTGCTCCATCTCCCGCTGTCCGGCCGTGTCCACAAAGTCGGCGATGCGCTGGGCCAGAGCACTTGCGTCTCCCATTGATGCCACCACTGCTGACGCCTTCGTCATCAAGGCGGCGTCCGTATCTGGAGCTGACACAGCCCGCATGACGCTCTTGGTCAACGTCGTCGCCGACTGCTCCTGTCCTTCCTTCGTCTTGAGAGCTTCCACCACACGCTCACGCATCGCGAGGCGATCGTTCTGCGTGAACACGATGTTACTACGGGCGATGAACACATTGTTGTCGGTCGCCAGCGTGTTCTTGTTGAGCAGAGCCGTCGCACGGTTCAGAATGTCACTCGCAGCGATACGAACGTCGGTGCCGGAACGGGCCATCGGTGCCTGGGCTCCCATGACGTTGACATCAGCGGCCGAAGTGGTTGCAGCGATCGTAGCGATCGTGGCGAGAACGAAAGCGAACTTCATGGTGAAAAGACGGAGTGCTTGAAGGGTGAGCTGGAGGCGAGGAATCGCACAATGAGGAGTTCGAGAGCCCAAACACTGCAGCAACTGGCACAAAGCGGCGGAGAATTCGACGAATCACTCGACTACCTCGTCGCAAGCACGCATAGCGTGGGACGAGCACGCCAGATGATGGCCCCTCACGACACAGTTGGGATGAAGAAGAGCAGACAGAAACTTCTATTATGATAAATGCAAAAAGGTTGGAATAAAGCACATTTTTCAGGGACGTCGAGACACTACTTCTTGCTGGGCGTGCCCTTCTTTCCCTTCTTGGTGGGTGTAGGCGTTGGCGTCTTCTCCTTCTTCGACGGGGTCGCCTTCTCCGGCGTCTTCTGCTTCTTCGCCTGAGGTTCTGGCGTGCTCTGCGTCTTCGCCTCTGGAGCCTTTCGCTTTGGCGTCGACTCCTTCTTCACTGGAGTCGCCTGCTTCTTTGCTGGAGTGGCCTCCTTCTTGGCTGGCGTAGCCTCCTTCTTGGTCTCCTTCTTGACTGGCGTAGCCTCCTTCTTCGCTTCCTTCTTCACAGGAGTGACCTCCTTCTTGGTCTCCTTCACAGGAGTAGCCTCC
>KE464320.1:8027-20681 GCA_000387445.2 Pythium aphanidermatum DAOM BR444 | reverse complement strand
CGTTTTCATTTTTTTCTTCTTCGTCGTCGATCGGCGTCGTTCGGGTGGTCCATCCCCAATATCTTCCAATGAAATGATTCTACTTACCAAAACAATGAACTATTGGCCAATATCCACTCTTACCAGATTTTACCCAATCAGCTCTCCCTCTTTAAAACCTACATCAAGTAGGTTTCGAAGAGGGTGTGGTGCTTCGCGGCCCTCATCGCGTGACGTCGACTGGAAGAGACGAACTCCATCGCACGATGATGCTCCAGCGCTCGGTCTGTGGATGCGCGTCCTCGCGCCTCGTGTCACGTGCTCTCAGCAGCACGGCGACGGCAGCGCCTCAGGTGCGCGTGACCAAGACGGAGACAGGCTCGCGCCTCGAGGAACTGCGCCAGCGGCTCGCGGAGGAAGCGCAACAAGGCCCAGCGTTCGCCGACATGGCCATCTCGCTGCAAGACTTTGCGTTCCAGGATGACGCGGAGCCGTCAGCCAAGCCCTCGCGCAAGCCGAACGCATCAAACCGTAAGCCAAGCTGGCTCAAGGCGCAGCCAACGCAGGGCCCAAACTATGAGCGGCTGAAGAAGACCGTGCGTGGTCTCGGACTCGCTACTGTGTGTGAGGAGGCCAAGTGTCCAAACATCGGCGAATGCTGGGGTGGCGGCAAAGACGGCATCGCTACAGCCACGATCATGCTCATGGGTGACACATGTACGCGTGGCTGCAGCTTCTGCGCGATCAAGACAAGCAAGAAGCCAGCACCATTGGACCCAGAGGAGCCGCAGAAGGTCGCATCGGCGATCGCGCAGTGGGGACTTGACTACGTTGTGTTCACGAGTGTTGACCGTGATGACTACGCTGACTACGGTGCCGAACACTTCGCGAAGACCGTGCGGTTGTTGCGTGAGCAGCTGCCCGAGATCATCATTGAATGCCTCACACCCGACTTCCAGGGCGACAAGGACCTGATCGACATGGTCGCCAAGTCGGGTCTCGATGTATTTGCGCACAACGTGGAAACTGTGGAGCGTCTGCAGCGTCGTGTGCGCGATTACCGCGCCAACTACAAGCAGTCGCTGTTCGTTTTGGAGCAGGCCAAGGCGAGTGTGCCGACTATGGTGACGAAGACCTCGCTCATGCTTGGTGTGGGCGAGCGTAAGGAAGACATCTTCCAGACTCTTAAGGACCTGCGTAACTCGGGCGTTGACGTCGTGACCTTTGGACAGTACTTGCGTCCGAGCACGAAGCACATGCCAGTGAAGGAGTACGTGACGCCTGAAGCATTCGCCGAGTGGCAGAAGGTCGCCGAGCAGATGGGCTTCCTGTACGTCGCGAGTGGCCCGATGGTGCGCTCCAGTTACAAGGCTGGCGAGTTCTTCATGAAGAACCTGCTCAAGAACCGCAAGCAGGCTGTCGCATAGTCGATCGCGTTCTGGACGATCGTACTGTGAATCGTTTGCATTCTACTGTCTATCCATCTTTCATCACAAAAATATAGAATAGCGTTGTTCGTTCATGGCGTGTGCCCTTCACTCTCTAAATCTACTGCTGGGTGATCCCCTGAGCGATGGCAGCTGTGAGCATGTTCTTCATGACGTTGTTGCACGAGTCCGTGCATAGATCAACTGACTCCTGGAGCTGTTCGTGCTGTAGCTTTCCTGACTGGAGCATGTGTGTCATCTGGCCAATCGATGGCATGAACGCCATCAGCACCTTGCCCTGTGCCAGTCGCTCTTCTTCGCGTGAAGGATCGAGCACAATCTTGGAATCACTCATAACAGCCGCGTTCGATGCGGTGACAATGTCGTACATTTCCACGGCCGCGTCCACCAATGCCAAGGAGGCACAGTTGATGGCCGCCGCAAGCTCGCCGCCATCACTTTCCAGCACAACAATGTAGATCGAGACAACGCACTTGGGCAGCTTGGAGAGGATCACGGCCGGGGAGAGTGCCTGCACGAGGATTGATGAGAACTCGAGCTCATCGTCGTCCTGCCCACGCTCACGGCGGCCTTCCGCATCAGCAAATGGCGCGAACTTGAAGTCGCACACGAGCTGGCCTTCCTGGTTGAACTCGCGGTTGCTACGCGTATCGTTGCGTGGGCCATACACAGAGCAAATGACACGCGTGCGATTGAACTCGACGTAGGCGGAGCCTGCAGCGCCGCTGACGACGCCGATCTTCATGAACGTCGGACGCAATGCATCTCCACTGGCGCGCAGCTTGTCCAGGCGCAGTGCACTCTCGATGGCGCTCATCGTCGTGGCGTCATCTTCTGCGGCGCGGGGCTTCGCCGTCGTTGGGAAGTAGCAGTTCTGCATGTTAATCTGCCAATGCTCCCATTCGCTGGTGGGCGTCTCCAGGAGCTCACTCAACTGGTAGATAGTGTGTCCCACCTTGATTTAGGCTGATAGCATCAAGTTAAGGTGAAGGTTTCTAACTTCAGGCCATGATTAGGAACCACATCGAGCAGCTCCCTCATCTTGGACCGTGTGGAAGCCACGACACGCACCATGGGCAAGGACAAGAGCGGCGACGTCGTGATGGCGGACGAAGAGGAGGTCTACAGCATCCCTAGTACGTACTGGTTCGCGACAGCAGAGGGGGACACGAAGGGAGCTTGGCACTGACGAGGGGCGGATGACACAGTCTTGGAGACGGTCAAGGCAGCGCAGCTGCAGAATGGACTGCGCCACCGTGATTTCCAGCGCTACCGCCAGTACTGCGCGCGCCGTCTGCGTCGCATTCGCAAGTCAACCAAGTTCACGCACGGCAAGGGTAAGGCGTTCGTGAACAAGAAGGTGGACGTCGAGACAGCGAGCGACATTAGGTGAGCAGACTGGAGTATGGGGGAACCGAAAGGAAAGAAGACTGATAGAAGTGCTGGTGTGTGGGAAGACTGCTGTACATCCCGCTCTACAATGCGGAGCGCGCGTGGAGCTACGCCATGCAGCTCAAAGAGGACGACAACCTCGAGAAGATGGAGCACGGCGACGAAGCCAACTCCCGCATCAAGTTCCACCTCACTGGTCGTTTGCGTAAGGCGGCCGAGTGGAGCCAGCGCCTTGCCGCGATCTGTGCGCAGAAGGCCGATGCGTAGGTGCATTGTGCTGTCTTTCCCCGGGTTGATTGTCTGATATGGAGTGGTTGCCTCTAGGCGAACGAGTCTTGAGGCAGAAGCGTACGCCGCCTATATGCTTGGAAACTTGGCGTTTCACCGCGAAGAGCACGAGCGAGCACTGGAGAAGTTTGGCACGGCACGTCGTATCTACTCGGATCTCTCCCAAGTCGGAACGCTGTCGCAGAAGGAGCTGTTCCGCTGCTCGGTCGAGGAATTGGAGCCGTTTATTCGATTCTCGGAGCACCGATTGACTCTTGAAGGAAAGCTCAAGGGCAGTGCTTCGAGCGCCGTGGACTGGAGCACGAGTGGTGAAAGTGCAAGCAACGCGTTGCTACAGTCGAAGATCGACGTGGTGCTACTCGAAGCGCGCAAGCAGAAGGTCGCATCATTGGCTACGATCTCGTGGAAGCAGAAGCAGATTGCGATTCCAACGCAAGAGATTGGTCTCGCGCTTTTGCGTCCAGACGAGATTGCCGCTAAGCTCGAGAAGCTGTCTAGCTCAGATGAAAAGAAGCGCGAGAACGTGTTCTTGGAGCTTCTCAGTGCTTATGATAATGCGCTGCAGCTCATCAAGAACGCGTCTGCGAAACTGCAGCAGCAATCAAAAAGCGGTGTCGCCCTTGTGCACACGGAAATCGAGGCTTTGCAGGGCCTGGAAGAGTACGTGCGATATCTGAAGCTCACGCGACAGGTGGAGCGCGTCATCGGCCTCTACAAGCAGATGCGCTACAACCAGAGCAAGGCGCACCAGTTGGGTGACCTCACGCACGTTCTGGACATGTTGGTGCAGAGCGTTGGTGACATTCTCTCGATCCCTGGTCTGAACGAATTCGAAAAGCTCCTAGTGGCGAAGTACACGGCCTACCAGGCAGTATTCAAGGCTATTCGCGCATCTACGATCGCACAGTCATACGTTGATCAGCGGAAGTTCCCAGAGGCTGTGTCTCTGTTCCAGTATGCCTCGGGTTTTCTCGCTGAAGCGGAAGACACACTTAGTGTGCAGCCTGCTGCGACGGATGTTGTGCTTCAAGAGTTCATCAAGAACCTTGGTGACGAGCTCAATGGTGCCAGAGCCGTATCACTGCGCAGAGTTTCTTACACTCGTCGAAGCAAGCGGACTCGGTGCGGAAGAACCTCGAACAGCTCAAGCTTCAGGACACCAAGCCTACACGTCGCAAGTCGCTTCTCGAGCGTCAAGACGAGTTCAACGCAGGCACCACTAAGGGTCTCCACGAGATTGTGCGCCTGCCTCCAGACTTCCAGGCCGTGCCATGTAAGCCGATCCTCTTTGACATCGCGTTCAATGAGCTCGAGTTCCCAGATATCTCGGAGAGAACCAAGACGGAGGAAGAGAAGGCCGCCGAAGCCGCTGCAGCTGCCAAGGAACAGAGTGGTGCAGGAGGTGGCTTCTTCGGGTGGTTCCGCAAGTAGGTTTCGTAGTCCATAGAGTGACGAGCAGCGCACGTGGTTCTGTTTGTGGTGGCGCCATCTCCATTTTCCATGCCTTTCTTCATCTATTCCGTAATGCAACGAACAAAAACAAAATCCACGCCCATTCAACGACAGTCCACGTTCGATTGATTCCACATACGTTGTCTCTAGTCATCCACCTCCTCGGCTTCCTGTTGGATCTGTTCGAGTTCTCTCTTGAAATCCATCTTCTCCTGCTGCTCAATCTCTTCGTCCGTGAGCTCAGGTGACACACGTGTGAGCAAGTTGTACCAGAGAGGGAACCAGATCGCCGGATACGCCAGCCAGCGGTGGATCTGGTCAAAGAAGCTGCATGCCAACACATCAATCATCAGCCGCAATAGTTCCAGTCCCATCACAACGCAATGCGCCTACTCCGTGAGCTCATAGAAGAGCGTGGCGACGACGCCAATGACGACGAAGATGCCGAGATGCATGCGGTCCTCCAGCGGGCCATAGTCGGGGATGTTGTCGCGCTTCCACGGCGCCACCGGCTCGAAGCGCTTGGCGTACGCCTCGTAGTCCTCCACCACTTCCTCGGCCTTGGTCGCCTTGCGCTTCGTCGACATGCTTCTGATTGTCAATTGTCACGTTGCTCTGACTCATGCCATGCTCGACATGTCACCATCCCTCACGACAGTGACGAGGATTATACGTCACTCCAACGGGGATATACGTCACTAGGATGCCAATCACACTCCTCGTTCCTCCCCCATTTGTGAGCTCTTCATTGGGAGGTCGAGAATGGAGAAGTACAGTCGCTGGTCCGATCTCACGACGGGCATCAACCCGTTCGTGCCACACAAACAGCGCTTCCACGACAATGCTGCTGTGAAGGCACTGCAGCTACTGGGCCGCGCACCGCTGCTCGTGATTCGCTTGCCGCTTTTGATCGTGGGTGGTGCCCTGCTCACTATGATCAACGTGTTGGTGTCGATCTTCGGCTTCGTGCCGTTCCTTGGGCGCTTCCTTAAGCGTTTGGTCGAGTGGGTGTTGTGCTCGATGCTACTGCTCATTCTCGGCGTCTTTGTGACGGAAGAACCAGCGAACACGCGGCGCCTAGGCCTGACGACGCCCGGTGCCAAGGCCGCCAACAAGAGCACTCGTGTTGGCGCCAAAGAGCTCATCGTGTGCAACCACACCAGCTTCATCGAAGTATTGTATCTTGCGCGTCGTTTCTCACCGGTATTCTGCTTCGTCTCGGAAGAAGGTGCCTCGAAGGGCCATGTGCACGCATGTGGGCTCGTTGAAGCCGTCTTCCGTGGCTTTGCTCAGCCCTCACTGCAAGACAAGGGAACGGTACGTGATGACCACAGAAATCCTACGCTGTATTCCACTCGCTGACTTCAAGCTGCCATGCCAGCCACGTAAGTTGGAAGATGTCATTCGACGTGCCTCGGGACCTGTCGTCATTTTCCCGGAAGGGGCTCGCACAAACGGCAAGACTGTACTCAAGTTCCTCCCCATTTTGGAGCAGTTGCCCTTCCAACTATCCGAGAAGAATGCCAAGAAGAAACTCGAGCTTAAAGTTCACCTGGTGGCATTCCGTTACGAGTTTACCAACTTTGGCCCAAGCCAAAGTGCAGGTGGGGGCTGGGCACACCTGATGTGGACGTGTCTTTATGCTTACCACTTGGCTCGTGTCACCCACTTGCACGCCAAGGATCTCAACCTCCACGACATCGGACCAGCCACGCGGTCCAAGCCAGCCAGTGCTGCCACCGCTGCGCAGCTTACACTGTTGCATGTCGAACGCCTGCGTGGTTTGTTGGCGGCGATGTTGCGCACGAAACCCGTTGATCTGACGGTGAAGGACTTCCTTTCGTTCAACGCGTACTGGAACCATGTGACCAGTGGCGGCAAGAAATCTGCTGCCGAGTTCACGGACCGGAAAGCACCACATGAGCACGCACAGTGGACTACACGCAAGTAGTGGTTAGTCGATCCAGTATGAGGATATCGAAACAGGAAATGCTTCTGGTCAGTGTTCTCTCGATGTTTCTTTATGTGTTTGTGTCCATGGAGTCCTACGATGAAGACTCGACGCTGGAATCTGTGGCAATCATTTGAGTAGCGGTTGCAACTGAAGCACTCGCCAGGGCTGCGGCAGCTTCCTTCTCGAGTTCATGCTGGCGCTCCTCACGTAGCTTCATCATGAGTTCGTAGAGGCCGATGAGCAGCTCAGCAGCGATCAGAATGATAATGTACCACTCCATGCGCTCACCCTTGTGTGTTCCAAGCACCTCAAGGAAGAACTATACAGAACAAGATGGTTAGAAAACAGCGCCACACCCAATGCAACAAACATCATATAGTACCTTCGTGTTGTGCTGGATGAGCTCGAGCTTGAAGTTGAGGTTGTTGAAGCGCTCGTTCAGCTCGAAGTCCTCGACGAGCGACTCCCACATCGTGTGGTATCTCGTGTAGCTCCAAGCGGCATCGCCAGGACGCTTTCTGTCGATCACTCGTAGCTTGCTCACGAGGTCAATCAACAGCGTGTTGTTGGTCGCTACAATCTTGAAGAGCTTCTTATGCTGTTGACGTTCAGTCTGCTTGTCGCCGATGCCGATACCGAAGAGAGCACCACGAGGGCCGTTGCGCTCAACAGACGTGTTCAGCTTCTCGAACTCGCTCAGAATCGCTTCGATCTGACGCTCGTAGTGTTCGAGCGCGACAGTTTGGGCAAGTACACCAGCAATGACGTGGATGTTGATGTGGTCGATCTCACGCACACTGATGTTGTTGTCCGATAGGTGACTCCACTTCTCTAGTGCTGGGTTTCCAATGAGCAGGAGCTCTTCTTCGTGGCCACGCATCTCAAATGCATCCTGGCAAAACCGTGTGGCATGCTTGATCAGTGTGGTGATGAGTTGTTGATCGCAGTTGAAGAAAACGACGGCACCGTAGTCGAAGTACACGACCCACTTATCCTTGGCTCGGCGCGACGTGAGGTTTCCTGGTAGGTTGAGCGTTGTTTGCGCGGCCGCATCCATCGTAGCTGGTGTAGGCACGGGTGCGGGGGGCACGATGCCCGTGACGATCCCTGTCTGGTCATGCGAGCCGCTGAGCCGCAGCACGATCGAGTCCTTGTGCAAAAAGTGCGAGACGTTGAAACGATCGGTGTATAGCTTCTGAAAGAGCGTGACGATGTCCATCTTGCGCGCGAGATGCACGGCACGGATGGGCATGTGCTGCACGCGCTTCGCCTGCGCCTCTTTCTGCGCCCGTGCTTCAGCCTCCGCAATCGTCGCATTGATCTCGCTCTTGGTCGGCGGCGGTGGCAGGTCGATGGCCTGGCTCAGACTGCTGACAGGTCGCGAGGCACCACGGCCGAGGCCGAGGCCGAGGCCTGGGCCGGGACGCAGCGCGCGGACTCGACGCAGCAGCTGCATGACGACGGTGGAGGAAGAGATAAGCGGACTGCGGAGCTCCACAGGCCAGTGTCGGAGCGCCTGAGTGGGGACTGATGGTCAGTTTGGACGAGTCGGGATCCAAAAAGACAGGCCACACCGCGGGACGATTCGTCTAGTTGGTGTGGGCCACATTAAGACAGGAGAGACTGTCAGAATACATACATGGATTGAATATGATGGGTAACAGATATGAGATGGAAAAGTGTGAACAGATGTAGTGTCAATTTGCAGGACAAAAGACTGTTACCTAGTCACTATATCGCAGCAATATCAATAAATGAATGACCTCTTATAGTTAGTAGCCAGGACTTTGGCTTCATTGATACTTCGTAGTACGGGGAGATACCTGACAGATCGGATCTCTTCCTTCCTGATTTGTGCCTCAAAGAGCTACAACGGATCACATTGGCCGACGCATCGCGAGGAACGCCATCAGCAGCTCCATCGCCTGATACGGCTCCAGAAGTACACACTCGACACCCCACACGCCCCCTCAGCTCAAGATGATGCGCCGCATGAGCATGGGCAAGCGTGGAGCCGATAGTCCGCGCCGGAGCGCCACGGAGCAGGCCATGCAGGACTTTCCAGAGGAGCCGATTCCGCTTATCACGTTCAGTGAGAACGAAGACCAGCTCGTCGTGAACGACGATGCTGTCAACGTGCTCAAGAAGATCGACGGCAAGGTCGCCGTCGTGGCCATGGCTGGCCTCTACCGTACGGGCAAGTCGTCCATGCTCAACTGGCTGCTCGACCGTCAGAGCGGCTTCCGCGTTGGCCCGACCATTGAGCGCTGTACGCGCGGCATCTGGCTCTGGGGCCGCCCTGCCAAGCGCACGCTTAGCAACGGAGAAGATATATGGGTTCTGATGTTGGACACCGAGGGACTCGGCGGTCTTGAGGCGTCGCAACAGTACGATGCGCGCATCTTCTCGCTCGCGACACTACTGTGTTCCAAGCTCATTTACAACAGCCAAGGCAGTGTGGATGAGAAGGCCATTGGAGGCCTATCGTTTATTGCCAACCTCGCCAAGCACATCAAGGTGAGTGCGGATGGGGATGCGAATGGCGGGCGTCCTAGTCTCGGCGACGACGACGTCATGCAGTTCCACCAGTTCTTCCCTTCGTTCATGTGGGTCGTGCGTGACTTCACGCTTGAGCTCGTCGACGAAGACGGTGACCCGATCTCGAGCAACGATTATCTGGAGCGTGCCCTTGCCGATCAGCCTCGTATCCCTGCCAACTTGGAGCGCAACCGCATCCGCGCCATGATGAAAGACTTCTTCCGTGATCGCTCGTGCGTGACTCTCGTTCGACCCGTTCACGACGAGTCGTTGCTACAGCAGATCGATAAGCTTCCGATTGAAGAATTGCGTCCAGAGTTTCAGAAGCAGCTCAAGGATGTCAAAGATTTGGTGTTTGGCGAGTCGCTGAAGCCCAAGACTCTTCAGGGCAAGCCCCTGAATGGCAGCATGTTCGCTGGTTTGCTTCACGCCTACGTTGAAGCAATCAACGCTGGTGGTGTGCCTGTCATTACGTCCGCTTGGGAAGGCGTGACTGCGAGTGAGTGTCGTAAGGCGGTCAACACGTCTTTCGAGTCGTTCAAAAAGCTGATGAACGAAGTCGATTTGCCTGTCGACACGGAGGAACTGCACGCGATTTTCAAAGACTCGGAGCAGCGAGCCCTGCAGGAATACCGCCGAAGTGCCATCGGTGACATGACCGCGAAGCTTGAAGTGGACTTGGTGAAGAAAATCGAAGACGAGAAGGTCCAGCTAACTGCTCGTAATGCTGCCCTCTCGAAGGAGATGTGCGAGCGCCTGCTCCAGGTTCTTTACAGCGAGATCATCCAGCCAAAGCTCACGACGCTGTCGACTGAGGAAGAAGGAGGCTTTGGCGATATGCAGCATTTTGCCAAAGAGTGGACTCGGTTCCGTGATGCCTACTTGGCCAAGGCGCGAGGTGGGGCGAAGCTTGAGTGCCTCGTGACGTTCTCAGAGGCCAAGTACGCGGAGGCAATGCGCATCCTGCTCAGTCGTCAGGAAGAAGGTTATGAGAAGAAATTACGTACGCTTCAGGGTGACGTTGCTCGTGTGAAGGAGGAACTCGGCAGCGTCGGCGGTCGTGAGCAGATCTACAAAGAGCAAATTGAGCAGATGCAGGTGACTTCGTCACAGATTATGACGGAGAAGGCGCGTTTCGAAGCTGAGGCGCAGGCGCAACGGGAGCGAATCGAGCAGTTGGAGTCTATGCTCAAGGATGAGAACAAGACGAAGCAGAGTGTCGAGATCGAACGTGAGTCGATGGACCTCAAGCTCAACAGCGAGACGAAGAAGCGCGAAGAGATGAACGATGAGCTACTACGCATGAAGACGGAGTACGAGAAGCTCGTGAAGGAGAAGGAGCGCCAGGAGATGGAGCTGTCGATGCTCAACCAGGAGTGTGAGCAACTGCGACAAGGCAAGAAGGGCTGCACGTGCGTCATCTCGTAGGAGAGGGTAGGACCGAAGCACAGACGCGGGCACTAGCACTCGTAGCGACGTATTTGTTTCCTTTTTCTTTGTCTTTGCTTTCCATGATAAACAAAACTTGATGCTGACAGCTACAGAGGCCCTGGAAGGGTGGGAGCGTGCGCGCGTCTCGTTGCGTTTACTGGGAAGCTGGCGGGCGGCTCGGCGCCAGTGGCGACACGTATGGCTTGAGCTGCACAAATGGACATGGGCTCGAGTCAGCACTTCGTTCCGCTTCGAGTGACCGCCATCGCAGTTCAAGAAACGCACCTTGAAGCCCGTGAGGTCTGGCACTTCGAGCGTCAGCAGCTTGTCCGAGTCGACGACGTAGCGGCCGCGCTTGCCGTGCACACCCTCGTTTCTGCAGCCGTTACCCTTGTAGAAGCGGCGGTTGGCGCGCTTGGAGGTGAGCGGGCGCAGCGAGTGCGAGCGTCCGAACTTGCTGCTACGGGCCATGCCCATCACGATGCCGTCGAGAAGACCCATGGCTCTGGCTGTGCGTCTGCTGGTGTGGTGTGGGCTTCTTCCTCCGGTTCCTGGAGGCGTGTGGTGATGATTGGGTGCGGACCCGAGGTGTTTTCAGCCAATGGGATAGTTCTGATCTGTGAATGGAGGAATCTCATTGGTTGATAATCTTCGGAGCTCCCCAACGAGGAGCCACAAGTGAGCATAGGAAGAGGAACAGGATCAAGAGCACCATGTTCCTTGGCGTGACGCGCGGAGCCTTCCGCAGCGCACGAGAGGTGCTGCGGGCAAGCAGACGCAAGAGCGGATCGAGGAGGTCTATATCAATGATGCTACGTGAAGAGAGCGCTCTTGGAGGGCGACAGCGAAGTGCATTCGGCCGCAGCAACAGTGACACGGTAAGCAAGAGGCAAGATACAAGTCTGTGAGGACTGGGGCTGATAAGAGTCGATGGATATGGTACTACGTAGATCGCGAAGGCAATGAGTGCTACCATTAGCGGGTTGTCTGGTCGTGAGATCATCGATGCGCTGAATCTCATCACTGCTGACCTCACGGAGGAAGACGACGATGGGCGATAGCGGTTCAAGCGGATCGACTGATGATGAGAAAAGGCGCAGCGATGCATGATGTCGGAAGAGCTAGCTGAATAGAATTTCTTTGTGCATCAATAGTTATTGGATGTAGACACTGATCAATCGCAAGTAAACACAGATGTTCACGACAACATGGTCCAACATAAAAGCGAATGATGAACGAAAGATGTGTTGACGAGGAGTTTGCTCTTTTGTTCAAAGGACTCTTAAGTTGATTCTACCTATCATGACAAGCAGAATACACTTACTCCTGCTGCACAGGGAACTCGAACACAACATCCTTGTTGGTGAGCTTCTTGTACACGGTGGCAAAGGTGTCGAGCTTGGTCTCAACGTTGACCTGGTCCTTAGGGTCAAGGTAGACCTTGAGGAGCTTCGAGCCATCAAGACGCACGCGGGTGCGCTTGCCGACGATCTCGGTTGGGTACACGAGGTCCTGTAAAGGCAATCGAGAGATCATCAGCATGGGGCATGGGGTGGCTAATCCCCAGAGGCCATCATCGAACGTAACAAAATAAAACCAATCGCCAACAACTTACGTCGAGGATCGACTCCTGCACGGCGGTGAGCGTGCGCGAGCGTGGGCGTGGGCCCGACGTCTTGTGCGAGCGAGCGAAGCCCTTGCCGAGGATCGTGCGCTGGGCAATGATCACGACGTGGCGGCCGCTGAACTTCTTCTCAAGCTCACGGACGAGGCGTGCCTGGATCTTGGTGAAGGCCTTGTGGAGGCGGTATGGCACGAAGATCACGATCGCCTTGCGGCCCGAGGCAACATCGACCTGCTTGGCGGCGGTGATGTAGAGGTCCTTGAGCTCGTTCTTGATCTCGGCGGCCGAGACCTCGAGGTTGAAGAGCTCCTGAGCAACCTGCTGCTCGAACTCGTCAGCGACCTGGCCCTCAGGCTTCTTGATCTTGGAGGCACCGGTGAACATGGCGGTAGTAGTCTTCGTCCTTTGAGCAAAACAACGAGTGTAAGTTGCCCATGAGGTCAGCCCATGGAGCCAGCCAATGGCCGTGGAGGCGCCACACCAACCAGTCGATCGCATGGGGAGTTGCTCAGATCTGAGGAGACGTGAATTTTAACGAATCCAACGAG
>KE464319.1:3658-19845 GCA_000387445.2 Pythium aphanidermatum DAOM BR444 | reverse complement strand
CGACCATAGGTCTATAATGAATACGCGGATCAATCACTTCCTCTTCATCGGCCTCATCATGGTGCTCTTCCTCCGTGCCCTCGTCCTTCACCACTGCGCCTCCATTCTCGTGTGTGTGTCCATTCTCGACACTTTCCACGCCATTGACACCGTCAACAGGCTCCGTCTTCACAATTCCGTCTACCTGCACAGACTCATTCGGCGTCTCTAGTGGCTCTTCCTTCATGATCACATCGTCCCCCGCTTCCATCAACTCGCTCTCCTCTTCCTTGATTTTCGGCTTCTTCTCATCACTGCTCTCTTCACTTCCTGCGATCTTTCGCTTCTTGGTCTTTATCTTCTCCATTCGCGCCTTTTCTAGCTCTTGGATCGAGTGCATGAAGAGCTGCGCCTCCGAAAAGTCCCTACGTTCAACCACGCATAACTCGCTCAGTTCTCGTCCGTTTCACGCGCGAATACCTCGTCACGACTCAACTGCTGAAGGATTTCCTCGCCGGCATCCGTCACGACTTCTACGATCGCATAATCCACGGGGAACAGCGCCACGGCCACGCGCTCGCCGTCTGCACTCATACTTCTTCAACCGCTCCCCCCTGCTTCAGGTGGTTCACGACTGACAGACAGGAAACCAAGGCGCGCCTTCCAAAAACGCGGGGGTACCGTGGGTGTTTGGGTGGCATTCCCACGAGGTAGAGTATTCGAACCTCTGCAGAGTGACAAGAGAGTGACATCTCAATGGAAAAGGAGAATGGAGAATGGGACGCATTGTTAGCATGGCGTATGGCATTCGCACTCGATTCTTCATAACAAAACAGACACGAGACACACCAGAGAGAGAGAGAGAAGAGAGAAAGAGAGCTTCACGCGTAGTCGTACTTGCGCTTTGCGAGTTGGATGGCGCCCTTGACCATGTTGATGGCACGCACGCGGTCTTGACGCAGCACACTGAACGAGATCAAGCCTACGAGCTGGCCCTTCTTGTCCACGGCAGCGCCACCACTGAAACCATTATCCAGTTGGGCTGCCGTTCGAAGCATCGCCTTGTCCACTTCCTCGCCATTGTACACCTGCGAGTCCGTACCGGAGCAGATCGCATGGTGGACGGTGATTGTGTTGTGGCCACTGCTAGGGTAGCCGAACATCCACATCTCGTCACCAGGTTCCACGTTGTTGGAGTTGCCAATAGGCACAGCAGGAAGCTTCGGGATGGTCGCACGAGATGTACCGTCAAGCTTCGTAACGTGCCATTGGCGAGCAATGATGCGATCTGTCACATCACCAATGTAGATTCCACTCGGAGGATCTGAAATGATCTCGCAGTCGATACGAAGAAGGGCATAGTCGAGCTCCTCGTCACAGCACTCTGGAATTGCACGGGCATGATACTTCCAAAGTGGTGAAGCTGAAGTTGTCTCTGTCGGTGCAACGAGAACCATGAATTCATCGCTGTAAATGCAATCGAACTGTTCGCCCTGCAAGCAGTGACGAGCCGTTGCAATCAGCCCGCCTTCGTGAATGATGATCCCCGAGCCAACATTACACAGCTCGCCTTCGTTTGTGAGAATTGCAATGCGGACTGCAGATTGTTGGACGCGACGGACAAGGGATGCCTTGTACTGCTTCATTTCGGCGCGTTTCTGCTTGAATCGAGCGACCGGTGTCACAGGCGTTGACTCCATTGACGAACGCTCGTCTTCTTCATTGAAATCAGCCAGGCATGCAGCTGCATTCAACAGCTTCATTCTCGGACCAAACGGGATTCCCAAGTCACGTAAATGACCAGCGTTCATCAGGCACAGTGACTCGATGTCGATCTCTTCGGCTTCGAAAATTGGTGCATACTTGCTCAGGCCAAGCGATGCCAGCAGGCTTGACATGACAAGAAAACTCTTCTTCTTCTCGGCAGCCTTGCGTGCTGTCCATCGAACAGCAAATTTCTGATAGTATGACAAATTGTCGAAGCCGATTCCGTGAACATCTCGCTGAAATGCGACTAGAGACTCGCGCTGTGGACTGTTCTCATCGTCACCGAACTCGCGGATGTACAGAGGACGCCACGTGATGTCCAGTAACGCGCGTTTATACCAGAATCGACACGTCATGGATGCGAGGCAGAGGTCAACGTGGTTCAAGTAACTCAGCATATGCGCAAAGACGCCGCGTGGAACCCACGCCTTGTGGTGGATGAAGGTGTTGACCGGCGGGCGGTTGCCTGCAAGCGCCTTCGGGAAGCACTTCTCGCACACGCGGGATCGGTGTGTGTGGCCCGGGAGCTGGGCCTTGAATCGCGAACACTTTTGGCAGAAGAGATTCCCGCATCGACGGCAGCGGTGCGAACGCTTCAAGATCGAGAACTTGTCATGGCAATTGTTGCAGACACTGGACGACGTGTGCTGTGGTGCCCATCGGTCAATAGCAGACGCGCTGCTCGAGGCCGACACAGCCGAGAAATTGGAGGTCGTCGAGACCGTCGAATAGCGTGAGCCGCGCAAGCTTTCGTCCCATGCTGACGACACAGCGCTGAGAGATCCCTTGCGCGTGCGTTCCATGGTGATCTGTCTACTGGATGCGGGGACGCGATACTGCGTGCCAGCCACGCCAGCAGCTGAGCGCTGCGAGGACGCCGACTGATACCTCCTGCTGTCCCCCATCATACTGACGCCTCCTTTCCTCCACCAGCTGCTGCCTCTTGGTCTGGAGATCGGAACCTCCTCACCACCTGGCTGTTGCTGTCGAGCCACCGCCTTTGTCGGGCCTACTCGCTCTCTTCTTCCTGCTTGAAGCCACCAGCTGGACAATGGCCAAAACCCTGCGAAAACAGATTGACGAGATGCAGGACCAGGGTAAAACCTTCGAGAGAGAACAGCGAGAAGACTGAGGTTTTTTAGAAACGCCCTTCGGGAGAAGCCAGACTTCTGCCAGATCGCATCCAATCTCCATGAGAACGATCAACGTGGGCAAAGGAGAAGCCACAAGAGGATGGAGTTGAATCATTTGAAGCGAAAGAATGCAGCTCGAGTATCCAGTGGACGTCAGAATCGAGAGAAGAAGAAGACAAAGCAAAACCAATAGAGTTGCTCAAGGAGCGGGAGCAGGAGCGGTGCACGATCCAGGAGGTTGGCAGGAAACTGATTCAGAAGTACTTTATTCTGTCTCTCTCCGTACACGCGACAGATGTACGAATCGACGATAATGTGTACCACACCACTCACCAGGTATGCTGGTGTCACAAGCAGCGATCTGCCACCGACTGAGCTTGACACGCGGCGCCAGTTGAAATGTGGTGGGAATCCACCAATGAACGCCACGTATCCAAGGAGCGGCAGAGTCACTCCTCCCCGATCCACATAAAGTATCAGAGGTGATCGGATGCCCTGGGTGAACCAGTCAAACGGCACACCGCTGACGACAGACATTCGCTGTGCGCGTTGTTGTCGGCCGGTCGCGTCGTCACAGCGCGTGCGTGGGTCAGTTCATGCACTCGTCACGGTGTGCGTCAAGTGTTGCCCCATTGTGTGCCGTGCACACAACACTCTGCCGCTCCACCCTGCTCTGTTTCCCTGCAAGACACCATACTCCAGCCGAGTATCAGTTTTCCAAGTTATATGTTTTCGGAGGTCTGTCGGAGGAGGCTACGTGTTGCGGATGCGAGGAGCTCCTCGCCCCTCGTGCAAGCATTCCAGCAGCAGCAACAAGCGGCGCAAGCAGACACGATGGCGAAGAACGGCAAGCAGAACAAGCCAGAGGAGGAGGAGCTCTCGGAGAACGAGATCCGCTCGATCCTCATCGGCAAGGACGGTAACCTTTCGCGCGACTTCGAGGCCGTGCTCACCAAGCTCTTCATCTCATTCCTCGAGGCCCCAACCGACAAGGCCCTGACGCTTGAGAAGCTCAAGGACTTCAGCAAGATCTGCAATGATGGCAAGCCGTTCTCGGACGACGAGATCAAGGAGATCCAGACGTACTTCCAGTGCGATGAGAACAAGGGTCTGACGCTCAAGGGCTTCAAGGACATGTACCACACGCAGTCCAGCGCCGAGCCAATGGAGACCTGGCGTGACATGAAGAAGCTCGGGTACGTATTGCGATTGCAATCGAGCAAATGAGAGTAGAGCCCACAAACTAACGTGGTCTTTGATGAATAGTTACGCTGACGAGCTGCTCGAGCGCCGCGAGGCCGCCCTCCGCTGCCGTGTGTGCAAGTCGCCATCCAGCCTCGTGTGCTCGCGCTGCAAGGTCGTGCGCTACTGTGGAGCTGAATGCCAGAAGAAGGACTGGAAGGATGCTCACAAGAAGACGTGCAAGCCTGCTCTGTAAGCTGATACCCGGCCACGTGTTCCAATCCAAGCCATAGGCCCTAGGTTGGACGACTCGTGTTTCATCGATCACCGAATCGTCGGCAACACGCGTGCGGACTGGGATGCGGAGACAGAAGCATAGATTCAAAACACACACACACACACAACGTGCACGAAGCATCGTGTCGACTCACTGCGCGTCGATTGCAGGAGCGCAGCCGATAGGGCGAGTCGATACCATCGCTGGCGTGTACGGCAAGAAACATGGATAGTGAAGCAGAGATTGACGTCGTAATACGTAACAGTACAAGCGTGTCCTCGCATTCTCACGAGGAGCTCCATCGTTCGTCTTGATCCGTGTGTGGAGAACGCCAGACGTGCATGCAGCTGACTGCACGCCCCTACAGTAGTGAACCAGCTGGACTTGACTTTTGGCTCCGAGCGTCCTTCCCCAAACAGCGACATGCACCCACAACGTTTAAGTTTGGGCACCTCAGTTCGAAATTGGGTCGCCCGTTCGTCTGTCACTCGGTCGGGGCTTCAGACATTCGGCTGTTCTAGATTTTAAATTGGGTCCGCATTACCAGTATTCCTCCTGTCCCAATGACGGCCATCCAGTTTCAGGACCAATCTGAATCCCAGATGGGTGCATCGATCAAGAAACGCAGCGTCCCGCTCGACGCGCCAGGTTCCCATTCCGGAACCTTCCTGCCAACGCACTCGTCATGTGGGCACCCGTGTTCTCGTCGGCACTGCTGCTGCTCGCCTCTGGTGCTCGTGCGTCGAACCAGTTCCACCTGAGCCTCGTGGGTGATGCCGACTACATGCTCGACTGGGTCACCCCGGCTGGACAGGAGAGTTCTGTGCTACTCTATGGTAGATCAGCCACACGCATGGACAACCAGGTCGAGGCCAAGGCTGCTGGCGATGTCGAACAATCGGCCGGGGCCCAAGTCACGTGTTGGTCGGCGCTGTTGCATGGACTCGAGCCTGGGTCTACTGTCTACTACGCATTGAAAGGCAACTCAAGTCAACCCAAGTCGTTCTCAGTGCCCAAGAGTACCATTACGTGGGCCGTGTTTGGAGACCTGGCGGCTCCGATGATGAAGCAGGCGGCCGCAGTCTCACTCCCTGCACTGAAGAAAGAACTGCAGGCCGGTGTATATCAGGGCGTGATCAACCTCGGCGATATCGGGTACGAGCTGGTCAAGGAAAATGGCGAGAACTACATGGAAGAGCTGCAGGACATCGGTAGCAAGGTGCCAATCCAGACCACGATTGGCAACCATGAACATGAGCACGCCATGGCCCCGGAGTTTGCGTTGCAGAACTACCGACGTCGCTTTGCAGGCATCACACTGGGCGCTGGTGCTGTTAGTGGATCAAACTCTAACGAGTTCTTCAGCTTCTCGTCAGGGTTGATTCATTTCGTGTTCCTCGACACAGAGATCTATGGTAACGAGGCCTATTTTTCTCTTCAAGCAGACGGCACGTGGAAACCGGATGAAAAGGCCCGTCGAGACATGGCCAAGCTGCAGGCTGCATGGCTTGAATATGATCTCAGTCGAGTGGACCGCGCCAAGACCCCGTATGTTGTGGTATGCACCCATCGTCCGCCGTTTAAGACGCCGGACGGGCTCTCAGTCGCTGGCAACAAGTTTGTAGAAGAGATTGTACCTCTCATGAGCCAGTACGAAGTGGACCTTTACTTCTCCGGTCACGAACATACGTACATGGTGTTTGAAGAGAGCACAGTCAGCTCTCATCGTATCCCTCCGATCATCATCAGTGGTAGCCCAGGTAACAATGAGTTTATTCGACAAAAAGAGGAAATCAAGATGAAAGGCTTCACCGAGAAGACGGTGATTCCCAAGTATGGCTATGGCTACTTGACTGCGACTGAGAAAGAACTACAATGGAAGTGGGGCTCAGCCGCGACCGACGGCTCCAAGACACCGAAGCCGAAAGATTGGGAACTGGATGATGAAATCACGATTCCACGTCGCCAGATCGCATCAGCGACTGAGAAGAAAGGGACCCCAGTCAAGCCTCCGCAGTTAGTCGAAGCGCTGTGGACCAAGAGTTCAGGAGGAAGTGGTGCCCAGAGCGGTTCGACAGACGAAGAGGTGTCTGGAACTGTAGCACCTGCGGATGACTCCAAGTCCACGCTGACCCAAAAGGAAACAAGTAGCTCTCCGACTCCAGCATCGTCAGGCTCATGGGTGCTTGGTTCTGAAGCAGCGTTAATCAGCCCGGCTGTTGCGCTGGTCGTCTCCTTCTTCGTTTAATGCACTCAGTATAGTCGTCTGTCAGAGCACTCTAACGTTACAGGCGGTCGTCGTTGCCCATAAATAAGCCGCACAGATTATTCTCTCAGCCCAGAACGGCACAGGCAACCATCATTTCACTCCTGGACGCCTATCAACAACCCGTGGTGGCCTTCATGGGGAGCCACCGTTCCACGGTGGCAATCGCCGATGATCATAGCTCCTCGCGACGGACTGCGTACTCTCGTCGCGAAGTCAAGATGATGAAGGCGTTTCTACCTGATTTTGTTCAGCAGTATCACTCCAATACGTCTGATCAGGCGTGTATATTGGCACACTGGGACTCTCTCTTCGTGCAGGCTCAGAGCGACGAGTGGAAGGCTGGGTCTCCGACGCCAACGATCGTACTCTTTGACACATTTTACAAGCATCTCTTCGATATCGCGCCCGAAGTGAAGCCACTGTTCCAGCCGTCGATGCAGGTGCAGGGCAAGGCACTCGTGCGGATCTTCGGCTTTATCAGAAACATCTTGCAGTCTCCATCTCTGGTTCAAGAGGTTGCGGGGCTGTCGGAACGGCACGTCAAGTCGGTATCAAGCCTGAGTATTTCAATGCACTCGGCATCTCATTGGTACGCACGTTCGAGACTTGTTCGAAAACGCTGTGGACACCTGAGACAGAAGACGCGTGGCGTAAAGTGTATGCTCATGTTGCATTGATCGTGCTCATGGAGATGAAGCGAGTGAGTTTGACTAGTCATCGCATCACGAGTACGAAAGCTGTGAGGATGTTAAGAAAGAGATTCCGAAGGAGGCGTGAGCCTAAGCACCCGCATCAAGGCATGGTACTGGACCCGAATGCTCAGTGCCCAGTCAGTGGGAATCGGCTCCGTGATATGCCGTCGACAGTGTCTCTTGCACCCTACCTATAGAGGAGAGTTGAAGGACCCACCTTTGTCGTACGCGCCTATCATACAGTTCTCAAGAAATTCAAGCAGTCCTTCACACGCAAGCCACGCCAAGTGGTAATAGTTCGATCTCGCCCCGGCCCTCGCTGATCACTTCCGTTGCATTTCGCTGTGTGGTACTTGAAGAAATTGAACAAATATTGACGAGTTGGGAGTAGGAGTAATCATAACACTGGTCTTTTGAACATCGCTGTATTTGTCTATCGAGAGCAGTCGTATACACGCTTGGGAATGTGCTGATCGAAGGCTGCGTGGTCTTCGAGAGACTGTGCAACCTGCAGCAGCTTAGCCTCGTCCTTTCGCGCGCTCATGAGCTGTAGTCCCAATGGGTACTTGCCGTCACTCGTCAGTGCAGCCGGGACCGACACTGCAGGGATGCCTGCCAAGTTGGCTGGAATTGTCATCACGTCGTTGAGGTACATAGCCACGGGATCATCCTTCGTCTTCTTGTCGAACACAGGGAACGGACCGGTCGGGGTAGTAGGCGTCAGCAGCGCATCAACACCGAGTTCTTGGAACACGCGCTCGAAATCCTGGCGAATCTTCTGGCGAATAATGACTCCACGTTCGTAGTAGTCGCTCATTGCGCCAGCTGAGAGCACGAAAGTGCCAGAAAGAATGCGGCGCTTGACCTCGTCACCAAAACCTTCCGACCGAGTGCGGCAGTAGAGATCGTGAAGCGCGTCCGACTGGTCTCCGTCAGAGGAGAAAGCAATGTCTTTGGCTCGGTAACCATAGCGAACGCCATCGTATCGCGACAAGTTCGACGACGCTTCAGCGCACGCAAGAATGTAGTAGGCTGGGATGCAAAGTTTTGTAGTCGGGAGAGACACATTGACAACTTGAGCGTCAGCGTCACGCAACCACTGAATGCCTCGGTCCCACACGCTCGTAATCTCTTCAGGCAGCTCTGCAACAAAGTATTCATCGGGAACACCCACGCGCACGCCAGTCAAGTCCATCTTGCTTGATGTGCTAATGACTTCATCGCACTGCAACATCACTAAGGGGTCAATAAAACCAAATTCAGTCACCTGTGGAGAGTGGTCTTCAGCTTACCCACTGTTCTGGCGCGTGGCTTCTGATGCTAGTCGAGTCCATGTCGTCTGGGCCGGCAATCGCTTTGAGGACAATCGCTGCGTCACTGCATGTACAAACAAATAAGTCCACCGCACGGCCATCCAAGACTGCGATGAATAGTCGACGTACGAGACAGTGCGGGTGAAGATACCAGGTGTGTCGAGAGAGCTTGCGTACGAGATCATACCATGGCGCGAGACGCGCCCGTAGGTGGGCTTCAAGCCAACGATACCACAGTACGCAGCAGGTTGACGAACAGATCCACCAGTGTCGGAGCCGAGGGCTGCAAAACAGCAGCCGGATGCCACAGCAGCGGCGCTTCCACCAGAACTACCACCGGCCACAACGGCGTTTTCGCCCAAATCGGTCGACCAGGGGTTCAGCGTTGCCCCGAATGGCGTGTACAAAGTACCCGAGCCCATTGCAAACTCATCCATGTTGAGCTTGCCAAGAGGAATCGCACCTTCGTCCAACAGTTTGCGCGTCGCAGTCGACTCATATGGGGAGACGAAGTCTGGACACCCACCCAGCCACAGTCAGGTCCTAAAGCAATCGCTCGCCGCCATGCTAACAGCACTACGTACTCTGCAAGATCTTGGAAGCAGCTGTCGTCGGCACATTCTCCATACAGAAGATGTCCTTAATACCGACGGGGATACCGTCCAGAGCGCCACGCGCTTGGCCCTGAGTGCGCCGAGTATCTGACTCCTGCGCTAACTGCAGAGCACGCTCAAAGTCCGTGAAGACAAACATGTTGAGCGAGCGCGTGGCCTCAATCTGGTCAATGCAGGCTTTGGTCAACTCGACCGCCGTGACGTCTCCGTTAGCTAGCGCAGCGGATGCATCGCGAAGACTCTTCTTGCACCAGTCGCTAACCGAGTGGATTGACGCGCTGGTGACGCTGCGACGAGCTACTGGGGACCTACAAGCCACCAATAGAGAGATCAGCTCATGCGCTTTCCATTGATCACACTCTGATCTCCAAGATTGCAGTCGTACCGGAGCTGTCGTCCAGCAAAGAGAAGGCCGCGCATGTTGCCGTGCGTCAAATCGGCCAATCTCGGTCGTTGATTTCCACCACAACTCCCATGATACACGGCGGAGACCCCATGACTTGTATCCACAATCCCTACCCCTTCTCCTAACCAGAAACAACCCTTGTTTACGGCCTGTAATTACGTCGATCCTTGAATTCAGGCCCGCGTGGTCCTAGATTTATGGGTCTTTCATGTGGCACGGTCGTCGGAGTGATGGTCGTCCGAAGTGATTGGAGGAGGGCTGAGTGGGCTCTGTGTGTCTGCGGGGGTGGCTGGCCGTGGCTCTGGGCGGCGCCTTTGAGCCAATTCCATCCCATTATTTCCATCGAAGAAACGGCGATTCGGAAAAGGTAGGATGGCGCTGGCGGCGTGCATGGCGCGGCGAGGGCGACGACGACGGCGTGCAGCACAGCGAGTGACAGCAGTTGACAGCATGGACGAGCACGTGGCGAAACGATAGCGCGCGAGGCGTCCTCGGGCGACCAGCTCGAGCCCCGCAACACAGCCGTGTCCACAGCCAGGTGTCGACACTAGGGTCCTGCGATTAATGAGGTCCAGCATTCGTGGCGACTTGTACAGAGACGCAGAAAATGCGGCTGCGATAAGGCTCCGGCTCGAGACTGTGCAGTCGGCTTTAACAGCACTGATAGAGACGCTGTCGTCCTTCGCTCTCGCTGCCCATGCCCGCGACTGAGATTTATAAAGGTGTCCGCAGAAGCTCACGTCTTGCGCCTCCATTGTGCAGATGTCCAACGACACCCTTACGTGGCTGCTGACCAAGAACACCTCGTCCTTCCTCGTGAAGCGCAACGGCAACGAGTGGGCCAAGGAGAAGTTCAACCTCCTTAACCGCAACTCGGCCAAGTACTCGGGTCTCGCCAACGGCAAGGCCGTGGACATCTCGCTCGCGGACAAGAAGATCACCCTGACGACCAAGATCGCCAAGGCTGTCCGCAAGCCGGTCAAGGCCGAGAACGTTGTGCCACTCCGCAAGGGTGCCCGCGCTGGTGGCAACACCATCCGCGCCAACATCTCGCGCAACTTCTACCGCCGTGACCTCAAGAAGGCTGCTCTCGCCCGCTGGTCGCGTCTTTCGACCGTTGCCAAGGTTGAGAAGGGTGTCCTCCAGAAGAAGGCCATCCGCAGCCGCCGCACCGTCAAGGCGTAAGCCAGCCCTTCGACTCTCGCGTCGTCGTCGTCGATGGAGCGCCTGCATCGAGGAATCGAGTGGAAATAATTAATGCGATCTGCCACAAACAACACGCATGTACATTGGCCTTCGCTTCCTCCATCCATCCAAGTGTGTTTGTCTGTCTGATACTCCGTCTGAGTCTTAGTGTTTGAGTGTCTGAGTCCTTCAGGTCATGAAAGGTCACTTGGTGCTAGATGCCGTTCCTTCGAGGAGTACGAGACAATGGAGTGTCCATCGACCTCCGTTCTTCCAAGGCACTTGTGGGCAGCAGCCGAGCCAAGTGCGATGTCGTTCTACCAACGGAAAGCGGCGTCTTAGACCTCCATGCTCTGCTCACTCTTTCGTCGACCAAGTCGGAAGCAACACTTGTGCCATTCATATCTACGGCTGAAGGTGCCTGCTTCCTCAATGGCCGTGTGGTCCCGGCAGACGGAGCTACAGTTGTCCATGGTGATCGTGTGGCGTTCGGCAATGCCGAAAATGCATTTCTCTTCATGTTGACAGAGGAGCCCCCAGGTCAGCAACAACGGTCGCAGTCATTTCGACGTACTCTTGATGCTCTCAGAGGAGACCGACGGCCGCAAGTGATCGCCAAAGCAATCACAGGCAACGGTGATGAATCTCGGAATACAAACGAGACCGTTTCAGTCGGAGTATCGAGAGAGCGCCTGGAGAAACTACTTCTCAATTCATCAACCGACTCACTTCTTGGAGACTATGTCGAGCGGCAGCTACGCAAAAGCGTGTCGCGCAGGGAACGCGTGCGTCCCGCAGCAATGGAACCGCCGCCTTCGCTATCAGCATCTACAGCTAGTTCTATTCAGTCGGCCCTCGCAGACTCGATTCTTGATCGTAGTGCTCAACTTCAGACCGCCGCTGAACTGTCGAATGATGTCCCAGCAAATCTAGCTGTAAGCCAGTCACTACTATCGACTGCTGAACGCAACTACGCCGAGATTGAGAAACTGCGATTGTCTCAGCGACTGCGTGAGGTCAACAATGTGAGAGGATGAACAGATCGCGCGATCTGGGGATGGTGCTGACATCGTCTGGTCTAGGTTCTTAATGGTCACTTGGATTTCCGGTCAAGCTATTTGTCTACAGAACGCCGCAACTGTGACTCTCAGTCGATACGACGGTCAAGTACTGTTCAGCATGATACAGCTGATCAAGGGTTGGATGAGAATGCCGATTGCGAGGAGGAAAGCTTAGAAGACGAGGACGATGAACTTCCAGCCATGGTCGAGAAACCCCAGTCCGAGCGACTGGTGTTACCGAATCACGCGTCTACCAAGAGTCCAACAAGAACTCCGACAACAGGATCATCGCCCCTGTCTCCGACACGGAAGTTGTCAACATCAGTGACTCAGGCATTCGCAGTCGCCCAATCCTCTCCGTCGCCTCCTGATACGACAAAATCGGACGCTTTGGATGAGTCTCTCCCAAGCTTTTCGGAGGCCATCCAGAAACCTCACACCAGATTGGAAATGGCACCATCAGCGTCTCCACTGGCATCCGAGGCGTGTGACCGCTATACGTCAAACTCAGCGGCTGCGGTTTCTTTGGGCACTACGATGCCTAGACAACGAGCAGCTCGCACTCAACTGCACCAGCAACTGATCGATCGCACACTGAAACGTAAGCGCCAAGAGATTTTAGTTGAGGGCTTTGTGCGCTGGCGCCAAGGCATACGCGTTCAAGAGCAGCGACGCCGTGTGAAGACCCGCCAAATGCAGATCATTGAAAAGAAACTGCAGTCACTGCGTCGCAACCATACTTTCTTGAGATGGAAGCACTTAGCAGAGCAGAGACAGCAAGCCTTGCAGTGCCGAGAGGAGGCGTTCGCACAACGCAGAAACTTCCGCTTGCTTCGAGATGTGTGGACTCAATGGGTGATACGGTCACTCTCCGATTGGAGACGGAAGGGCATCATGGAGAGACTCATTCTGTTGTACTCTATCTCACGATTGCGAACAGGTTTCGGTCGCTGGAAGCGATCTAGTGATACGCTTCGAACTTATTCCATTCATCGAGATGCACACCAGCGACAAGGCGAAGCGCTCGAGCGCCGAATGGAAGCTATAGCGTCACGGCATCACCAAATTCGCTCCACCACCGTGTACATACGCAGAGTCTTGCACACGTGGTGGGATTTCGCACGTCGAGAACGGATCAAATCACACACAATACGGCGCATATTGCTGCAACTGCAGAGACGCCACCAACTCCGAGCGTGGGCAACATGGAAACAACACACGACAATACATCGCCACGCTATCGATGCTATTACGCGTCGTCAGCGCGCAGTGGAAGAAGTGAAACAGAACGTGACAGAGCAGTACAATGCAAAACAAGGACACATGCGAGAACTCCACGAGAAGCAAGTCGATGACCTACAGGCTACGATCGCACAGCAAGCCGAGCAGCTAGAGGCGATGAAGCAAGAACGGCTAGAGCGAGAGCGTAAACTTCGTGAAGTCAGAGCAGTCGCATACAATCACTGGCAACGATGTGTGGAACGGTTCCTTGAGACGAGTATCGCACAGGTGTGTTCATCGTGATCTGTATCTCTCTCTCTGCTTTAGGCTAATCTCGTCGAATTTGTGTGGTGGCTGGTAAAGGCGGATACGAGAATCGCTACTCTGAATGGAAAACTCGAGCTCTGGCTACAGCAGATGGATGACGATCCTCAAAGTGCTCGTTTCCAATGTGCTTCGTTCCTTGTGGAAGAAATGATTGAGCAGAAACTGCGCAACGCTAATGAACTGGTTGATACGAAAACAACAATGGCGTCCACTATCAATGGAGATACCAGTCAAAGCGACTGTCGACAGGCTTGGCGAGATGCTCTACCAGGTAACGTCAAGTACCTTCTCGGTATGGTGAACCAAGTAAGATGTATTCCGATGTGGAGCTGCTGCCACTATTTAGTACCTAACTGACGATGTGATGCTATCAAACCAAAGCGACACGCGCGTCTGCAGCAGCTATATCAAGCGGTCTCGAAGCTGTCAGCGTCTGTTCCTCAACCGTCGATCGGAGGCACCGTCCAACTCGACCCCGTCAAGTTCAAGCACGCCACGTTCCTCACTGATACCATAAAAGACCGTATGGCGAGCCACTTGGAAGACATTCTTGACGTCCACCACTGCTACCGGAAGCTTCATGCTGGTGGTGACCACGTGGAGGCGCGTGAGGCCCGTAAGTATTAGGCATTCCTTCTCTAATAATCCAGCAACAATTGTGCCAAGATCTGTTCCACATGGTGAGGCTCTACAGTTGCGCTGTCATCGATCATGGCCTCCATCTGGGCGCGCCGCAACGCCTCAATCACAAACAGACGCAGGAACTCGCTTGTCATCTTGAGTGCATCGCCGTTCACTTTAGTCACGCCCGCCGCCGAGCGTGGAGCACTGGAAGCATCTGCGTCATCAGCCGTGGACTCGCCATCGCTTTCCGCTTCCCCTCGTCTCTCGTCGGCTTCCAGTTCTCCGGTCTGTTGCGCCCACACACGCCGGAAGATATGCTCAATGAGTGCTGGCTTGATCGCCATTTTGGCAACTACCTTTGTGAATGGGTTCTCCTGCACCATGGTGTTATTATCCAATCCAAATGTCTTTTGCGGTATTATTAGCCAATCGAAAGTACATGTAGCTGGTTTGACACCACCACTCTGGAAAATGCAAGCGTATGAGAGTGAGGCTGAGCGCTGGGCGTTCTTGAGCCCATGGACGAAGCTGCTGTGCGCCTCGCATGTGCGCGCAAGTAGCTCATATGCGAATGATCATACTTACCGCGTACGCTTTGGCGCGATCCGGTTGAACCTTCCGCGGGCACGAATCGACAGTCATGCAGAGGCGGAGTGTGTGCGAGCCACTGCAGAAGCCCTTGAGCTGGTCGCGACTGCCCTGGCATGCTGCCCTCAAGCTTGGCACATCCTCCTTGTGGAGCAGTGTGGCATCGTCGAACATTTCCATCCAGAAGCATACACAGTCGAAGAACTCACGCCACGCTTCGAGATCTTTAGCATGGTGTACTCTCGTGCCACGCTGATGAAGGACTATTGTCAGACTTTCTTTGAAGCGCTCACGAAGCGATCTGCACGAAGCTCTGCTTTCTTTACTGCGTTGCAACAGATTCAGAAATTGGCTAGTGAGTCGTCCGCCCTTGGTCGCGTCCTGCCTATTCCGATCAAGGTTGTACTGTCGTCGTGGCCGGGGCTGGATCATAAGCTCGCAGACTTCGCTGAACTGGTCGAAGCCCTTACAGTTTATAAGAAGTCCGACACCAACGAGTCATGGGCGTACATCGAAATGGTCAGCATGGAGTGGGCAGGACTCGAATTAGCGACGGCGATTGTGGAACGCGCGCTGGCACTAATGTCGCATGCTCCATTTTTCCACGTCGAGCGCATTGCGTTTGATGCCAGCAAGATTGAGTGTTCTGCCAGTGACCTGAATCAATTTCTCTCGACACTTGGGGAGACATACCCCAGTTTGGAGATGGATATTGGTTACGACGCCGCAAATGAAGTGCTGGACGGAAGTGATGTTCAAAATGCATGCAGCCAAGTGGTTAATATGATGGACGCCATTGCGCAAATGCGTGGCACTGTGAAGAGTTTGAATGTCGGGTTACTCCTGCCAAGCAGTGAGCACGATGAGCGAAGACGTGAAGTATTCTGGCATCATATCTTTGGTACTCTGATGCATCCGTCAGCAAATTGCAAAATCGAAACCCTCGTCTTTAGCTCTCACGATGTTCTCAACTCGGAAGTCGATGCTAGGCTCATTCGAGAAGCGACTTCGGCGTTTCCTGATTACAAACAGCCCTCCAGTCTTGTCTTGGAGACAACCGAGGCTTGCTTGAATAGTTTACACGCTATGATTGATGCCTTTGGCGCAAAGGTTCGTCATCTGTATTTGGCTGACCATGGAGAGCCCATACCCAGCTCTGTAGTAATGTCGATCCTCCGTGTGTGCCCTCAACTCATCACTCTCGACATCGACCACGTGGCTTTGGACTCGATGACCGCACTCAACGATCTATCTCACGGAAATATTTCGACTCTCGCACTATCTAACGTCGCACTTGCTGACCGCTCGAGTCTCATGCCATTCCTCCTCGCTCTTTTCGATTCCCAGTCGTCTCTTGGTGGACGAATTTCTGAGTTCAGCTTGACGAGGTGCGGTGACCCATCGGAGCATTGGGACAAGCTTGTTCTCAATGAACACGAGCTCTCTCTTGTCACCAAGCTCTTGCCACAGAATCCACGCCTCCATAGCGTTCGCCTTGATGTGAATGACGACGTACCCGACCGCTTGATCGACGAGGCGACGCGGGAGC
>KE464318.1:11028-26172 GCA_000387445.2 Pythium aphanidermatum DAOM BR444 | reverse complement strand
CGGTGCGACGAAGTACTGATTACAGAGCGCGAAGAAGACTCTCACACGGAAGTGCCACTTGATCAGGTCCTTTTCGGTGGCACTGTCGCTCACGAACTCGACAATGGCCTTGTTACTACCACCACTTGCACTGCTCGTGGACGCGCCTCGGCGGTCTCCTGCGGCCTTGAAACTGGCGTTTGCCTGTTCGGGCTGCGTCCAGTACGTCCACATCTGTTTCAAGGATGGGACACTTGAAATGAACGGGATCACAAGCGATGCGTCGTAGCCCTGTGTGTGGATGAGAAGTGCCACGGACGGAGATCCGGACGCAACTGCTGAAGGCTTTGCGTAGTCTGCCAATAGGTTCTCAATGGTCTGGTACATATCATGCACGCGTTCGTCGACTTCGATGTCTTTGTCACAGCTTTCTTCGTTTCGGGCATCACGCACTAAACCCAAAAGCGTTTGGATGAGAATGCAGTCTTGAACCACCAAAAACTGCTGTGTTGCGGGGTCAGTTGTTGAGACACCTTGACCATTTGTTGTGCCTGTTCCATCATTCGGTTGAATCGCTTTCTTCGCCAGAGCCACTATTGCATCTCGGCGACGAAGATGGAAAATGCTCAGCTCTCGGAACTGCGCCACAAGCGAAAGCACCAGTTTCAAAAGAGACGGGGACGCCAAAACGCCCCGATACGCATTCTGGAGGATGTAGAACGGCTGTTCAATTAGCTGATCAGGTCGAATCCAAGTCGATTTTGGGGCTGTGACGGGTTCTGAGGATTGACTTTGCAACAAGCGGCGGTGTTGGCGCCATACTAATTGTGGCATACACATGGCCTCGACAATCTTGGTGTGAAGTCCCATAATGTCGGTGCATTCATGGTGGAGCCGGGAGGTATACAACTCAAGTACACTAGCGAAGAATGCCTCGGTAGATACACGCTCGTCGTCAACATCCTCTGCCTTGGAGAGAAGCGCCACTGGCAAGAGACAACTAACAATGGTCTTGATGTCCTTCTCCACTGTCACGATTGACGCACTCATGATGTCTCGAACCCATATACAAGCGTCGTTCCACGAGACAGTCGGCATATCCTCTGGATCTGCGGCGTCGTCAATCAGTTGAACAGCGTGCTTCACACTGCGGCGAGGGGCATGCAATTTCAACGAGTGAACAGTGGGATTGACGACGATCAACTGAGGGAATTCTTCAGCAACTAAGCGGTTCAGAGTTGGAGCAACGTATTCGAACGCGCCTCCAACACCACCAAGCGACGACACTTCGTTCAAAATATTACGCACGGGAACACCTTCGAGTTCATAAGCGAGGATGATATCGGCACTGCTTCGAACTGGAGGCTGCGTGACCGGCTCACTCCCGTCACCGTTCGCCTGATTGGCAAAAGCGTAAAGCTTGGTGCCCGGAATTGCGCTGCCTTGTCGGATCCGTTGATTAAACTGGAGCGCGTACGTGAGGACGAGAGCTGCTTTGGCCCAGAGTGATGCACATGAGCGCGAAAATGGGGCAAACAATGCATCGTGGTTGAGTGTGCGTGTCACGAACGCCGGTGACAGCGGAGAAACCGCGAGTTGTAATAGCGGGCGTTGCGTGATTGGATATTCAAACGCCATGATGTAGTTTTCGATCCACTCGGACAAGATGTTAACCCCGAGCGGGTGCACAGGCGCTGTGACAGCTTCAAGTTGCGCAGTGATCCATTCTTCCAGCTTGTGTCCGTGATGGTGGCGAAGGTATGACTTCTCTGTGAGTAGGCCATGGAGACAACGCAGTGTCATTTCGTCCATCAGATCCGTGTTTCGGCTTGAGAGGTCTTTTACCTGCTCAAACGATGTCACAACTTCACGCGCCATGAGATTTTCAGTGAGAACCGGCTTGAGGATGACGTCTCCAACGCTGTAAAGGTATTCCAGTCGGATTGTCGACTGCTGCATGAGCACCGGATCGCCAATGACCGAGCCCAAGAACGGCAGTAACGACGGCGACTTCGTGTAGAAAAGCACAGACGACAACACGAAAAGCGGGCGTGCGGCCTTGGTGTTGAACAGTGAGTGGATACATTGCTGCGCGAGCTGAAGTACCAACTTGGTTGAGTCTTCTCGTTGGCTCGGCATTTTGGCGAATGCTGGGGCCGATGGTGCGCACATGAAGAGCATGAGAAGATACATAAGCGACACAAGGCGCTCGAATTTAGCGGGAGAATCACCGTTTTCTTGCTCCATACGGGAAATTTCCTTGGAAACCTTGTCAAAGAGCCGTAAGAGCTGTGTTGTTTCATGGTCTTCTGGGTGCAGGTGTCCAACAGCCAAAAATCCAATCAGGACTTGCATCATCATCGTGAACGACAAGCGGCTTGGCCTCGTTGTGTCCGTTGGTGAGGCGTTGAGGCGGAACTGCACCATGTCCTCGACCAAGATCTGTCGAAACTGGCTCATTACGTATCGCGCCTCTTCCTGAAAACTCGAAGCGACTGCTTTGTCTTGATCGGCCCCAGTCACTCCAACGTCTTCTTCGCGAGTCAGTGCTTGTTGGAGAAAAGTGAAAAGCGGCGGAGACGATGGCGAGGGCTTCGGACCGGCATTCTTGAGCCACTGGAACACAAACAACGCATAGAAATGGTCTTTCCGAAGGCTTGGTACCTCGACCAGCAGCTGGAATGCGATATATGCAGCTGCTACCGTACCTTTGGTTTCCTCGCCCAGCCGAGTCACAATCTGAGTGGCATACAGTGACGATAGGACCGCCAGTCCGGAGCACGTGGCTTGTGCCTGTCGTAGCTCGAACGGTAGCAGTGACAGAGACGAGGGAGTGACTGTGGGCCCATTAACGGAGGCGTCAGTAGCTTGAAGTGGGTTGCATTGTCGGATCGAACCCACGACAACGTCGAGTACTCGGTCAAAACTCATCGGATCATTGACCACAATAGCCTCGATAAGCTCCGCCCCGACGGGTACAGTGAGACAGAAGCGCACGATACTTTCCAGTGCCACAGCCTCACCCACGGGTGGAAACTGGAGCGAGTCCGCGGCCAGAACGTTGACCAGTATGCCCACGAGATGAGGTTTGTAGATGTCGTTGCGCACCAACTCGTTCTCCTGGAGCGCGTCCTTCGTCACAGCTCCTGTCGCATGAGCCCGCACGAGGTGGAGCACGATACAGGCGCGATCACGGGGTGAAGCCGCCTCGAACTGGCGGTAGAGCGGCGTGGCGGTGTCGATAGTAAGCGCGAACTGCTCCAGGTCTCGCGGCGTGAGCTCACTGATGGCTACGGCGTAGTCGCGAAGATCATTGGCTTGGCTATAGCAAGCGACGACGGAGGAGACGGCGGAGGCGCCGCGAGTGCGGGCAGAGACCGCGTCAAGACGAGTGAACAGAGGGAGGAAGGGGGCGAAGAGATCGGCGCCGTCTCCCGTCGCAACGGCGCTGTCGCTGGAGGAAGCTGCGAGAACGGAAGGGAGGTCGTCGTATCTGCCTGTTGTGAGGAGGTTGAGGACGGTCTGCGTCGATGGGGCGCCGGCAGAGCGATCGGCGTCCGCCATCTCGACGTCGCTCTGCGTGGTTGCCATGTTGCCGGGAGGATGCGACCAAACCCGCCCAAAAAGGGTTAGTGACATACCCTTGATAGAGTGACTAAACTGTAGTGTTGATGTCGTCTAAAGTGCGAATATTTGGTCAAGTACGAATATTAGATTCTAGGGTGTCCGTGTTGAACCCAGCCTGGATACCCTTTGGAAACGTATACTGCTCCGTTAAAACCGATTATTCTCTACTTCAATTTCAACTTCGGTAATCCTTCGCCGGAGAGGGGTAGGGGTTTGAGTGTTTTGGCAAACCACCACCACTCTCATTTTCATACATTGGTCAAGTGAAATGGCTTTCTAATGTGGACCACATGGAGGATTAGACGGCACCAGCTGGCCCTAGGCTTCGTTGGTGTGGCCCACCTCAACGTCATGGCTGTCGCCGAATGGGTGAGGAACGTCGGTGCCGCGATGACGCTGTCCCGGCGGCGGCCCATGCGCAAGCATCGCTGACGCCGAACACTCAAGACGCCGCTGCCCATCTCCCTTCCTCCTCCTCCTCTTCCTCTTGCTGCTGCTGCTCCGTGGCCATTCGCTCTCTTGCATCGTCAAGCACAAGCCGACGCCCTCCTTCCCGATTCACTTACTCAAGATGGCCGCCGTGGATCTGAGCTCTTTGGCACGTGGCATCCCTAATGAGCTGCCAACGCACCCGGGCGCGCACCCCGACGTCACCGTCCCTCGTGCGCCACGCCGCAATGCCAACCTGAGTGACGAGGAGCGCGTGCTAGCGCTGAAGAACGCGCTGCGGTACTTCCCTACGCACTTCCATGACGTGCTGGCGCCCGAGTTCGCGCAGGAGCTCAAGGATGAAGGCCACATTTACATGCACCGCTTCCGTCCGACTGAGTACGAGATGAAGGCCTACCCAATCACGGAGTATCCAGCGCGATGCCGTCAAGCTGCGGCCATCCAGCTCATGATCATGAACAACCTCGACCGTCGTGTGGCCCAGTTCCCAAACCACCTTATTACGTACGGTGGCAACGGTAGCGTGTTCTCGAACTGGGCGCAGTACCATCTCGTGATGAAGTATCTGTCCGAGATGACGGAGGACCAGACACTTGTCATGTACTCGGGCCATCCACTGGGCCTCTTCCCCAGCAAGCCAGATGCTCCTCGCGTGATCGTGACCAACGGCATGATGATCCCCAACTACTCGACTCGAGAGATGTACGACAAGCTCTATGCGCTTGGCAACACGCAGTACGGCCAGATGACGGCCGGTAGCTACTGCTACATCGGACCTCAGGGCATTGTACACGGGACCACCATCACAGTGCTCAACGCTGGTCGCAAGTACCTGAACAAGGAAGACCTTCGTGGCGTAGTCTACGTGTCCTCGGGTCTTGGTGGCATGAGTGGCGCGCAGCCCAAGGCCGGTGTCATCTCTGGAGCGATCTCTGTCACGGCTGAGATCGACTACGCTGCTGTGAAGAAACGCCATGAGCAGAAGTGGGTTGATGAAGTCATCAGCGATCTGGATGCGTGTGTGGCACGCATCCGCTCAGCAAAGCAAGAGAAGAAAGCTGTGAGCATCGCGTTCTACGGTAACGTCGTGACGCTGTGGGAGCGCCTCGCCGATGAGTACGAAAAGACGGGTGAGGTGCTTGTGGAACTCGGTTCGGACCAGACGTCGCTGCACAACCCATTCAACGGTGGCTACTACCCTGTGCAGCTCACATTCGAGGAATCGCAGAAGATGATGATCGAAGACCCGGTGCAGTTCAAGCAGCTTGTGCAGGAGTCGCTGCGTCGCCACGTGAACGCCATCAACCGGCTCACGAGCAAGGCTGGTATGAAGTTCTGGGACTACGGCAACTCGTTCCTGTTGGAGGCCAAGCGAGCTGGTGCACAGGTCGTGGGAGACGAGAAGACTCCTGAGACTATGTTCGCCTACCCGTCCTACGTGCAGGACATCATGGGTGACATCTTCTCGCTCGGTTTTGGACCATTCCGATGGATTTGCTCGTCGGGCAGACCGGAAGATCTACACAAGACCGATGCAATCGCTGCCGGCATCCTGCGCGAGCTGCTGGCCGCCAACCCACACGAGCGCGTGGCCGCTCAGCTGCGTGACAACCTCAAGTGGATCGAGTCGGCAGAAGAGAATGAGCTGGTCGTCGGCTCTCAGGCACGCATCCTGTACGCAGACCGCGAGGCGCGCCAGAAGATCGCACTGGCGTTCAACGATGCTATCGCTCGTGGCGACATCAGCCAGGCCGTGATCCTGAGTCGTGACCACCACGACGTGAGCGGCACCGACTCTCCGTTCCGCGAGACATCCAACGTGTACGACGGCTCCATGTTCTGTGCCGACATGGCCATCCACAACGTGATCGGTGACGCGGCCCGTGGCGCGACGTGGGTCTCGATCCACAACGGTGGCGGTGTCGGCTGGGGCGAAGTCATGAACGGTGGCTTCGGTATGGTGCTCGACGGCTCGCAGGCTGCCCGGGACAAGGCTGCCGCCATGCTCTACTGGGACGTCAACAACGGCGTGGCTCGCCGTGCCTGGGCCCGCAACGACAATGCCCGCCTTGCCATCCAGCGTGACATGGAGCTCAACCCTCTGGTACGTCCTTCTCCCTGTCTTGTGGTGTAGTGTTGCTTGTACTGACTTGATGATGTGACTGTAGCTCCGCGTGACCCTGCCAATCGACGCTGAGGACAGCAAGGTGCGCGATGTGTGCCGCCAGTACTTCGCCTAGAGCCCCTGCGACGTACTAGTACGGTAGTGGCACCACCAGTTTGTGTCAGTGCGCGAGAATATGATGATGGTGTGCAGTGCTTCAAATCCTACGTAGTAGTCCACTCTCTCGATCTGTGGCTTCTCTTCACTTGTGATACTTCCGCAGTCTTCTCCTCATGAGCATGTGCCTCCTCTCGATACTGGGGTTTGTCGCTCTCATCCCATGCAACGCCGCAAGAGGAGCAAGAATGCAGCGCCCTCGTACCCTTTGCATCACGTCGGAGTCTGTTTCCCTTTGAGGTCTCCCCAAAGGAAACAAAATGCACAGAGTGTATGTAATGTACTGAATCAGACATTACTGCAGAGTGGTAAGTATGTACTGAACCAGACATTACTGTAAATGAGTTCAACGTCAAAGAAGCTATACAAATTGGTGCTCATATCTGGTAGATCTAATACAATAACACCAGCTGTGATCATTCTATGAAAAGCAATATCGGATCATATCATATCGAATCTCTGATGAATCCAAGTTCATACTTGGTGCATTTCTATGAATAGTAATACCCAACAGTTCCCTCGCCTCACCTCGCTATCACTCACCGCCTCCTCCCTACCACGCCTCCATCCTCCTCCCTCCTCCCCTTGAACCGTTCTCTCCTGTACTCGATACTGCTGTTGATCTCCTTTTCGTCTGCGATGGTCTGGCATCCTCTGGCCTTCGCGCTGCCCTCTTCACCAGCTACGACCATCGCCTTTGCACTTGCGGCACGTGTGAAGCCATCTTTACGCAATGCATCGACGTTGAGAAGAAGCCTATGGACGAGTGTACCGCCACCATGGAGCTGTGCTTCGAACAGCTGTGCCCCCTCACAAATGGTAGTCAGTAGTACAAGATTTCAGTAGGTATATACTAATCTCAAGAGCCGCGTCCAGCGTGACGCTTCGTCCGCGATCTTGAGCCTCTTGTCATTTTTCGATCCTTCCACAGCCCATCTGAGGGCCATGAAGCGCTTCTCCATCCTCCTTGCCGCCGCCTTCTTCCTCCAGACCACGGCTGGAATCTCGGGCGAGACCCAAGTGTGTACGAACGACCAGAAGCAGATCTGCCTTGGATGCCGTGCGGCCTGTGTGCCGCCCTACAAGGCCTGTTATGCCGCGACCCTCGACATCGGCCCCAAGTGCTCGTACGCGTACGCCGTCTGTATCAGTCAGTGTCCATACTGCAATTGCTAAGCTCCACTATCAATCCAGAACGCTTGCTTGTGTAGTAGTACTATGGTATTGTATTGATACGTCATGTACAGAGAGAGAAACGTTGACGGAGCTCACATGAAGGTCTCTACAGGTGCTGGCGATGGCTCGAATACTGTTGTTGCTGCTGGTACTGTTGATGCTGCCGCGTGTGTTGGTGGCGGTATGCCGCTTCCGTGCTTGGGTGTCTCCGAGCGGCGCCTTCTAAGCTGGCTTCGATCCGGCGTCCGCTGTATGTGCGACTTGGACCGGGTGGCATTGGGACGTACTGCATCGGGTATTCATCGGCTATGGACGATGGCCACGCGATCGGCGTCTCCAGATCGGACGGGTACGTCCCAGCAGCTGACAGGGGACCACCACTCACAGCGACGAAGCCATGGGCATGACCATGGGCATGACCATGGCCGTGGGCGTGATTGAGGTGCATCTGGTGAGCAATCTGGGCTTCCATGAGACCTGGGGACCGGAAACTCGAGTCGACTGTGCGGGGTGAGATGGACGTCATGAGGTTCACAACCCACTTGTTCTGACCAACGTTGTAGCGGCGGTGGTGCTCACACCACATGCACGGTGACGCACACTCTTCATAGTCCACTAGTGAGCTTGCTGTGGGCATTACGACGAGGCGTACGGGCTCACGCTGTTCCACGCGCCGCATGATGTAGAGGAACGAGAGACTGAGCAGGACGCCCGGCACGAAATACTTGATGGCACAGTACTGGGAGTAGCGGAGCTGGCCGAATGCTCGGTTCAGACTGGTGGCGAGGACGGGGATGTCCATGATGAGCTGTAGGAGTAGCGCCGAAGTGATACCTATGATGAGCAGCGCCATTTGGATGACGGACTTCTTCTTCATGTCGTCAGCCATGGCGGCCGACAGGAGCCGCTCCCGGAGTCGGCGCGCCACGACGACGGCTACGACAGCGTCAATCGTGACGGTCGCCATGTTGATGCACCGAAACACAAGCAGGAAGACGCGGTACCTGTGTAGATGATACGCCATATCGACTGCGTCGTGGAGCCCGTTGTGGATGACGAAGCCGCCGCCCACACTTGCGCACGCGAGGTGCACAATGTGTAGCACGACCAGCGGGTGCTGCACCGAGAAGCGCTTGACCTTCTGCAGCTCGCGCACGGCGACGCGACCGGCGGACACTGCGCACCACCACTGTACAATGATCGAGGCAGTGCAGAGCAACAACAGCGAATTGGCCCACCACAGCAGCGCCATGCCAACGGCGAAGAGCGACGCCGGATGGCAGAACGAGAACCAGAAGACCCAGCGCAAGACGCAGGAAATGAGCAGCACAACATGGAAGAAGACCCGGCGCGGGTGGCTCTTCCAGTACACCTGATGGCCGATACGCCAGAGCACGATAGCGACGAGCAGCGCCTCCAGCAGCAGCAGCGGCAGCACGCGCGCACTGGTGCACGTGGCGCCATCGTCGTCCCACGCCTCTGTGACCCATACCATGGCGCTTCCTGTCTGCTGTCGGAATAAGCTCGATGATGGAGATGACGGCGTGGCAGTGTGGTGGCGCTCGGTGATGGAGGCGCTGGACGGCACTGGAAGGGAACGTGGTGGAAGAGCAGAGTTTGCTTTGTTTTTTTCTTCCGTGGTTTTCGGAGCGACTTCCTTTTTATGTTCTCAAAGAGTGCGTTCCCAAGGTGATGTCGAATCCGGAACGCAGTTCAGCAGACGAGGCGTGAGAGGTCGTTTGACGCTGCACTGCGCTGACCACTCGGCACCGGCCGACTTGACCGCGTGGGTCGCGGAAGGCGGCATGGTGTGTGCAACGAGAAACGGAAAGCCATGGGGTTCCGAGACATGCTGCGGCAGATGCTGAGTGTGGACATAGCGAAAAGAGTCGTGTCCGCTACTGCGACATTGTCCAGTGAACTAGACCTCACGGTCGCGGAACGCTCTGGACGCCATGCTGGACTGACGATCCATCCTGAAGGACGCAAAACGGCATGGAGCAGTGCTTGCTGCTCTGGGCTCCACGTTCTACAATCACAGACCTGGATTTGGCGGCTATTTTATCCGGTAACCAACGAAACCGAAGATCATCTCTCCAGAACAAAAAACAAGTCCAAGCGCTTGCTCTTCCCTCTGTTAACTGGACACGACCTCCAACAACACATGTATCTACCTTTGGAAGTTTATAGTGGCTACGGACTTCCCCCAGCTGCTGGGAACAGCCTCTCCTAAAAACGGATGTTCTTCGGAATCTTCGGTGTCGCAGTCGAGTCCACCATGGCGGTCGGCGGCTGGCGGATGCGGAGGCTGCTTACAGGCGCCCTGCTGCTGCTGGGAGGACTATGCAGCACCCACGCAGATGACCAGCAGGAGGTGTGGCTCGTCGAGCTGCTCCCGCGTGTCCATGCAGCGCAGCTGCCGGCGTGGCCCACGACCAGAGTGACGAGCAGAGCTGAGCGGCGCGAGCAGGTCGCGGCGTTCCTACAAGCGACTGTGGAGCCCACGCAGCGCCACGCAGAGCGTGTGCTGCGTCGGTATGCTGAAGAATCGAATGCGGCCGATGCAGTGACAGTAGAGCGGCTGTGGATCCAGAACACGCTCCTCGTGCGATGGCGTCGAGGTCGAGGCGATGCGCAGACCACTATGAAGAGACTCCAGTGGCTGCCTGGCGTACACAGTGTCGAGCGCGACGCGCCGTCCGGTCTCTCACTACTCCCTGTGACGACGGACAACGAGGAAGAAGAAGGGCGGCACCGTGCTGACCAGCGGGAGGCCGTGCAGACGAATGTCCGACTGGTGCATGCGCCTGAGGTCTGGGACCAAGTGAAGGCGCGTGGCGACGGAGTGACGGTCGCGAGCATCGACTCGGGCGTTCGCTACACGCATGAGGCGCTTGCGACGACGTTCCGCGGGTATAGAGGCGCGTCGAATGTGACGTTCGACTACTCGTTCTGGTTCAAGCCAGGGACCGACCCCAGTAAAGAGACACCGGACACTGCAGACGAAGTCGGGCATGGCACGCACACGGTCGGCACTGCTGTGGGGGGCCGAGGCATTGGCGTCGCGCCCGGTGCAACCTGGATCGCGGCCCGAGCGTTCGATATCCACGGAGCGGTGAGCCACAGTGACTTCCTCTTGGCGACGCAGTGGGCCTTGTGCCCCACGAAGGTCGATGGCAGCGCCAAGAACTGCTCTCTTGGAGCAGACGTGATCACCGGATCGTTTGGTGTTGATCGATCCGACGTGGCCACGTTCAAGCAGTGGACATGGCTCACGCATGCACTCCAAGTGTGGCGATCCGCTGGGTCCTATGCTGTGTTTGCCTCGGGAAATGCGAACGGCTTCAAGTGCGGCAGCGTGTTTTACCCTGCAAGTCGACCCGAGAGCGTGGCTGTGGGCGCCTTGATCGGTGGCTCAACTCTCTGGGGTGCAAGTGGCAAAGGCCCCGGAGCTGACGACGAAAGCGATAGTGGTGATGTTGTTAAACCTGACTTTGTGGCTCCTGGTGCAGCGATCCGCTCAGCTCTTAGTACTGGTGACAGCGCGTACACACGGATGACGGGAACATCCATGGCAGCTCCCCATCTCACGGGTCTTATCGCTCTACTTCTCAGCATACAACAGCCACACAACAAGCCATGTGATGTTGTGAAGGTGCTGCAAGAGACTGCTTCGCATGGTCTTTCGAAACCGTTCCTTGTGCCCAGCACCTGTGGCGGCACTCGGTACGACCAGTATCCCAACAATATCTACGGCTCGGGCCTACCAAACGTGTGTAACGCAGCTACCAAGGCATTCAGCGTGGCGTGTCACTCAACGAAAACTGCTATGGATACCGTCGTCAGCGTCGAATAGGTCTCTACACACACTGTAATATTTGGTGAACTGTGGAGTCTACCCAACACAACTAATGCGAGTCTTCCTCTTGGATCATAATTCTCCCTTCCTTGGACTTGTACGCGACCTCTCCGCCTGGTATCTTCAACAGGAAAGCTGCCACGACGTCCCGAATGCTTGGACCATCGGCAATCCAAGCTGACTCCATGAAGAAGTCAGCTCCTTCCGCTTCCTCAAACATGAACGGCGAACTCACGACACGCAGTGATTCGTCGCTGCGGATTTCTATCTGATGCTCGCTGTCACGGTACATTCGTAGCTGTTTGCTCTCTCCGATCACATTCAAAACGAGATACACACCCGAGACGTGCGGATGGGCACTGTCTTCGTCGGGATACTTCTTCAGGTAGAGCAATAGCGCGTCATGAAGGCATTTCGCTTTGACTTGGACGCATCTCGCAATGTTGGGAATCGGAAGCGTCTGCTTAAGCCACGCGCGTGTCAGTGAACTCCCAGGCTTGTACTTGCGTTCGCCTTGGATGAATCCGCCATTCACGAAGGCCACATCTGCACCCATCTCACTGCGCATCGCGTCGGCCACCAGATTACCCAGGTTGCTTTCTTGTGTGCGCATCGTCAGTCGTGTTCCATCGAGCCACGTGCGTGTGACTGCGAGTGACTCCAGCATCGTCGCGTCCACTTGTTCCGAGTTGAAGAACGCATCAAGTAGCTTCTGCACCGATGGTTTGGGCTGATAACCACGATTTGGTAGCATCTTCCAACCAAACTGAACCTCCAGAGAGCCTTCGTCACTACTGACATCCTTGGCAACCGTTTTGGTGACAAACAAGTCGATTTGAGCCAGCCAGAGAGCGTCACACCCGGACTTGTGGATCAAAGTGGTCTTCTCAAACATCGTGAATGGTTCATGGTCGTGTCCACCGAGAATCAGATGGATGCCAGGCACTTGTCGTGCAATTAGTCGGTCTTTCGCGAGTCGTGTATGTGTCAAAGCGACGATCACATCAGCACCAGCGAGCTGCAAAGCACGGACGCAGCGCTTGGCGTGCTCAACTTCGCTCTCCAATACAATCAACGGGTCATCCTGGTGCACGTATTCGTGAGGGCTGCTCGTAAGAACACCGAAGATACCTATTTTGATGCCACTCTGGGGGATCTCAATGATTTCCGTGTCTTGAACGCCCGGGAGAAGCCCGTTCCCCTCACGAAGTCGCACATTTGACCCAAGTACTGTGAACTTCATAAAGGGGAGCAGTTCAAGACACCGTGCCGCACCAAAGTCGAACTCGTGGTTCCCAAGCACAGAAAAGTCGACACCATAGTCATGCAGGATCTTGACCATCAGTTCTCTGTAGAGGCACCAAACGACTGATCAATTCACCGAATTGTTCGTAGTCAGTTCTTCCACCACGACGTACGCTTTCTCGGGACGCTCAAGCTCCGTACGCCACAGAAAATCACCATTCATGGTAACAATCACATATGCGTCAGTGGGCACGCTTGCTTTCACCTGGTCGAGCATCGTAGCGAACTGCGCGACTCCTGAGAAGAGACCATGAGGTCGCGTCCGTCTCATTCTCCTGACCCAACCACTTACCGCCCATGCCGTCGTCCGCCGGAAGCAGCTTGTAGACATCATTAGCCGAGAGAAACACCACGTGCTGTGTCTGTGTCTGCATCTGCGTCGTGACTGAGCGTGTCATCGTGATAGATACTAGTACTCGCCAACAGAACGTCAATCAACAACTGACACCATCTCAAGTCCAAACGCGCAATTAGAAATGATAGTCATTTGATAACCATGAGTGTTGGTCATATGATCTGCCAATTACACTAAACCAATACTACTATAACATGTAGAGGTACACGAATTTGTAGGCAATTTCTCGCTATGGAGTTCCCTGCATTCTTCACTGCACCATTGACGCTGACCATAGCCATCATGCAAGCCCCAAGGCGCGGCGCGTGATCCAAGTCGTTCGACACCTTGCTTGGCACCACCAACACCTGTAGCTTCCGTCATCATGAGCACGCTCGTGCTGGTGGTGCTCACGTCGACTGCTGCTGCTATCAATGCCGCCCTCGATGTGCCCTCCCCGGGCCGTGTGCGTCAAACCCGCTTCTGTCTCCTGCTGCCGAGACCACCAAGCGCATGTCTTCGACTCTCGCACGAGTGCTGAAGGAGCTCTTGGCTGCTGTACGCGGCGAGCTCAACCGTCCTCAGAACTGGAACGCATGCTTGTTGCTTGCACTCTACCGCAAGATTGCGAAGGCGTTGCTTTTGCACGCCAACAAGGACGCAATCTTCCTGCTCAACTGAAAAATCATGTGTCGTGCAGCGAACACTGAGGCAGTTGCTCGACTACACGGCGTGGACTGCGAGGTTCATTTCAGCCACAAAGAGACCAAGATAGAGATAGACCCAGTAACGCCCTTGTGTACGTATATCCAGTGATCCCAGCGGTTTGCCCAGTCCTTGCTATCACGAGCTACAGCATGATATATACTTTGTAGGGCATCCTCCGTACCATTTACGACTATGAAAGATGTCGGTTCGAAGAGAGCTAAGCGCCTCCGAGAGCTGCAGAGACCAGCGTCAACGCCAACACCTAGTTTGACCTTAACCTTAAGCGGCTCATCGAGTGCTGCTTGGACGTCGATGGTATCGCATGTCAGGGGTGGATGCCTTAACTCAAGCGTGATGACCATGGAACACTGTAGCACCACGGTGAACAAATTGATGGGGCTTCCACAGTGTGTGGACCACACAGCTCCCACTGCGATGGTTTGTGCTCTGTAATCATCACACGCAAACCACCTCACCAGCCGCTGCACTCCATTAGGCATTGTTTACAGTCGCAGAGCTTCTTCTCAGTAAACACCATGGAACTGTTGGCCGACTTCAACAAATTCCAGTTTATTGCGTAAAACTAATGCAATAGCAACAACTCCTTCCTTCATTCTATGGCTTCCACCTGTTCTGATTGGCCAACTCTCTTTCCTTGGATTATCGATGTGCAGCCATCTTCATGTTATCGATCCATTGTTGGACGACGCACTCTGGACGACCCCTTGCTTCTGTCAGCATTTCTATTTCTCGAACTTCTTTCAAGCACACAAGCCACCCATAGTCAAATCATGTTGTCCACGGCCATTCGATACGAACAAGCTATGACCACGGTTGCGAAGCGTCTACTTCGTGGAGGAGGCTACTCCATGCATCATATTCACCACGCTGACTCCAGTGAGATCCGGTGCAGAGGTCGGAGAAAATAATATCAATCCCGTTTATTTTTATTGTATTGATTTAATAATTGATTATTGTATTCCGGGGGAGGTCCGTAAAATTGTGTATTGACCCAATTATTCACCGTAAATACAAAAACACCCTGCCCAAGACTGGCATACAATCACAGGGACGTTTGGGCCATAAAAAAGTTGCGTGGTTGGGAGGTGCCCCAGCACATCGGTTGGCGCAGCGCCTCGTCGATCCCGGCACACGGTTTGCAGCTTGCATTTGATTGGTGCAAAATGACCCACACTCGAACTGTCGATGGACCACAATATCGCGCGATGGCCAGGCTTGAACCCTGTGCAGTCGCATGGTAGGGCCGGTCCCACACCACCGCACCATCTTAGAGCCCCGCATATTGGCGAGATTACTGAGTTATTGATTATTGAGACTTCGTGTACTCCCGCCATTGATTATTGCCGCCGAGGAGGCTGAATAAAAATTGTCATTGTATTTTCCTACCTATGATCCGGCGTATCG
>KE464317.1:7197-25008 GCA_000387445.2 Pythium aphanidermatum DAOM BR444 | reverse complement strand
AAACGTCTCAACGGCCAAGAACAGGAACTCGTTCACATCTAGCAACTCCTGTGTGGAGCGTGGTGTCGACTGGCTTCTGAGATAAGAACGCACATTGTAGACAAACTTGGGATCACAAAACATAAGACAATGCCCTGGATGGTGTCAAAGTGTCCACTGTACCTTGAGGTAGTCGTCGTCCGTCTTCAAGCCAAAGCATTTCTGGGCAATGGCATCGATCTGAGACTTGGAGAGCATTGACGGTTCCACCTTTGAAGTACCAGAGGCTCGTCGACGCTGAACACTGTGGCTGTTATTTCGTCGCTTGGCAGAGGCAGCCGTCGTTGGTCGAAAGGACGCGTTGGCGATGGCGAGCTCGTCCTGTGATGAATGTTAGAAAAGATAACTGTGTCGTGAGTCAGAAGTCCTTACGTAGGTAGCTCCCCGTGCCTTGAGAAAAAACTCGAGAGCGGGTTTGTCGTACTTCTCTTCGAGAAAACTGCAAAAGAGCTCTACATCGAGACGTGTCGTATGCTTATTGAGAGCTTCGATCAACTCTCGAGCCTGCTGCTCTACGAGAGACCTCAAGCCAAACCGGGTTTTCAAGTAGTATCGAACAAAAGCCGGGAATGAATCCGACTTAATGGGCAAAGTATCAACTTCCATCTATGCCATTCCACCCTGTGAATCCTTCACCAGTTCAAACTACAGCAACAAACTCACAGTATCGTCACCCCGTGCGTCATAAATGTCGTTCATCAGCCGAACCAACTTGGTTTCGTTTGTGTATGTACCCGCACTCGGTCTTCGTTGTACCCCAGGTCCAAACTACGTGAGTAAAACACAAGAGGCTTTGAATGATGACCTGAATCTCGCACCAACGAGAGCTCAGAACACTTACCTGCTCGATGAGCCCTGACAGTCGCCGCGGTGGACTTGGGGCATCATTTTCTGAGAGTTTATCATTCTCTTCATATCTGGCACTCTCCTCTCCCTCGTCTCCATCCTTTTGGGACCCTGTCTTCAGAGCAGGCTCGTTTTCGCCACCATGTGGCTCTGTTGGCACTGCAGACCGCTCCTCTAATGGCTTCGCTGTTCGCTTGAGAGTTTTCGAGGGTGAAATACGCGGTGCTTCGAGTCGCACGTTTGCGACATAACGGCCGTCACTAGGGCGCCGAGCAAACTGCACGTTGTTCTCGATGAGGAATCTCGTGTACTGCGCCTTGGCACGAGGGCTGAGCTCCGCAAAGACGATAACACGCGCCACTGGCCCCTCCATCTATTCAACTCCGACTCAGTTCGCGTCTTTTCAGATATGCCCGTTCAAAATACACTCAAGAAACCGATGGTATCGCATTGTGTTTGTCTTTTTGCCTATCACTTACTCGCACCCCGTTCCACCAGCGATCACCAGGCACGACGTGGAAGGGAAGATGGACATGAGGTTGGTCATGACAGACCAGACGAGCACAAAGAGCAACAGTACGACTGTGAGGACGCCTGCGATGAAACTCTTGTGTCCTTGGCGCTTTATTGCCTGTGTCTCAGCCTTTTGGCGAGGCAAAAGCACAACGAACGCAAGCGAAAAGAGCTGCATCGCGTACTGTAGCAGGTACGCGTATGTGACTTGGGTGCGTACATACGTCGTGTCCTTTTGGAGGAACGCAGTGCCAATATCGAAGTGGGCATCCATGTTCTTAGTGATCACAGTTGAAAAGGGTGATGCTAGCGCTGACACGGAGCGGACGAGACCGTAGAATGTAGCTTCATTCCCTTCGTCGACGATCTCGACCATGCAGAACGTCGACACGATGAAGCCGAACGTTGACGGGATTTCCTCCAGCAGTGGCACGCCCAACCAGAACCACTGGCTCCGGTACACATCCCACACCGTCAGGAATGTTGGGAACACGTCGATGACGATCACCCCGAGCTGAGCAGCCACGATAATATACCGCCAGTTCCAGTGGAGACCACACTGCTTGACGATCATGAGCGATACAATGCCGATGCATGACGAGATGATCGCCGCGATGCTGCTGTTCAATGGCTCGACCTTGGCCCAGATGCTTTGAATCGGGTACGCTGCCGTGACGCCGATGTTTGCGAACATGTTTTTGAAAAAGAGGAACCCGACGATCGAGTACACGACCTTGAGCTGCATAACCTGGAAGACCTTGGCGGCTTCTTGACGCAACGACAGTCGCTTCTCCACGCGCTCTTCGGTGATATTGAACCACCCCGAGAGCCCTGTAGCCACTGACACCGCTGAGCAGATCCACATGAGCCCATGAACGCCGATAGAACCTTCAAACGAACCGCCATAATCCGCACTATTGAGACCGAAGCCTACGAGCGACGCGGCAAAGACGCCGCCAATATCACGCGCGACCCAGATCAACGTCTGGAGGGTGCCTCGCACACGCTCAGGCTCGCGCTGGGAGAGCTCGACCATTGTCCCTCCGGCAGCTGAGGAAGCCAGCACCATGCCGAGGTTTGCAGCAATGAGAAGGAGCACAAACTTGGTGCCGTTGCCTGATGCATCGGTATTGAAAGTCGCAAGAACCTCAGATGAAAGCGTGTCAGGGTCGATGAATGCGTACTTGCGGTCAGGGTAGTATGGGTCGCCCGTCGGTGTCAGTGCCATGGCGATGCAGCAAGCAGAGCAGATAGCCCAGCCAATGACCATGTATGGGCGTCGTCGAAATCCAGCGATCGGGTAGCAGTCCGAGATGATACCAAAGAGGAACCGCAGCGTGTACGGCAGAGCAGTGAGCACACTTGCCGACGACGTCGCGATGCCCGACATGCGCAAGTAGTTGTTGAGGAACGGATACACGAGTCGATAGACAATGCTGTAGATCATGCCCGAGCCGAAGAACTGGACCAGTACACCAATATGGTGGCGACTGTACAGATCCGGGGCTCCTCCACCACGGAGGGCGCCCCCTTCCAGTTCGTGAGCCGTTGCATCAGGCGTCTTGATGTGGTGGTAGCCATCTTCGACCTGGAGATGGGAGGGTTCGTGCTTGTCAGTGCTTACAACAGAGACGCGTTCGATGATGTCGATAGTCTTGTTGGCTATCATGATGAATGAAGAGTGAGCGAGTCCAGAGGAGTAACTTGGCTGAGCGAGTCCAAGTGCCCAGTCGTCCGTCGAGCACCAGTGACTTGTATAGGCTGAGGTGAGAGACAGTCGAGATTGCAGCTGTGTGCATGCAGAAGAAAGGGGAAAAGATTCCAAAAGCCAGCCTACGCTGGTTTTGATGTCGGATATCGATCGTATTTGACAGGACCGATCGCCAGGGAGGTGGTGTCCTCCATGCCACGGTGGCATGGTGTCGCTCAATCTCTAGTTTTGAGCAGGTTGTGTGCCTTTGCCCAACGAACAAGTGAGTGAGAATGGAGGCATCGAGTCTGCATCCAATGGAAATTGAGGCGACTTTAGTCGAACTGCGAGTGGTGGGCGGGTACTTACGACCGGAAGGATTGGAAGATCAAGCGCCAGCGTGGCTGGATTGTCCTTCCAATCGTGTCAGAGACACGGTCATCGAAGAAGAAGAGTGAAGCACGCACGAGGCCATGTTCATGTTGCCTGCTGCATTAACTCGACCAGCAATGGAATGTCTCCAGCATCTCCCACCCACTCCGTTCCCTGTTACATCCCCAAACACTTGGAAAACACGATCTTGTCGTCGCCGTCTTCATAAAAGTCTGGAATACGAGCCACATCCTCGTACCCTCTCTTCGTGTAAAACCCTCGAGTACTCCCAAACGCCTCGACTCAATCAGGAGTATCCGTGCGTTCTTGGTGTCCCTCCGAGTCTTCTCCATCTCAGTGAGGAGTCTCGTACCCATGCCACGGCATTGTCGGTCTTGATGCACGGCAATCAATTGCAAATTCCATACACGGTCTGTGAGCGTCTCGTGTCTTGCGAACGCAACGCCAATGCATCCAAACTCATCCTCTAGGAGAAGCCACACTGGAAGGGGGCTTTCAACCGTGTTGAAGTAAGGAGTGAGCATCCCATCCAGTAGCTCGGACGGGAAAAGCTGACACGAATCGATAACTGCCTTCATCCCTGGGACGTCACGACGTTCCACCGTACGGACGCGTGAGGTTGCCACGGACGCTTGTCTCATTGACGGAGGTTGCTGAAGTGGGATGCTAATGATGACCGTGCTTGTGCCTTTGAAGACGGCGCCGAATGGAGTGCCCACCGAAGAAGGCCCCTGAGAGAACGTTCTAGACAGCTTATCTGTGGGGCCACCTGGCTGCTGATGCGATTGTGATTATTTTTGCAATCCAACCAGGAGGAGCAGTTGAGCTTCGGAAACCTTGGTTTGGTTTTGGAAGTTTTAGATTTAGAGTTAAAACCACTAGCAACTCGGAACGACCTGAGTGATAAGCATAGGGTTCAGTTGTCATGCAGCAGAAGGCCATAGAGTACTCTAGGCATAGTGCACGTCCTTAAATCGCTGGTGCAAGCGTCTGTATTCATCATTCTCACGTTGAGATCATGAGCATGAGCCGCGATCTGATTCTCCCACGTCACAGCTGTACTGAATCTGATGCAATCTGGGTTGACCAACATCATCCGCGGGTAAGGTTTTATTCTGACTCACTCGGAAGGTTTTACTGTCGGAAGTCGAGGTTTTTCGTCGTGTCCGCGCTGTATTAAGAGCAGGCGGCGTGGGAACCAGCGAGCAAGGCGACACCCAGCGGTTGCCGGAACGACGTGAAGGCACAAGGGCGACGGACGCGGAAGCGAGTGAGGAAAGCGGCGCATAGATGGACTCGGAGAGCAAGGAGCTGCTGCGCGAATGGCTCGTGCGTAGCCTAGAGCCAGTGTGCGTACATGCGCGTTGGAAGCAGCGTCGCCGAGGCGCTGGTCGTCGAGTTCTGGCGTGGTGAAGTTGACCACTTGGACTGACTGACGCACTTGGTGACGTTTGCGAGATGGCACCAAAATGGCGGACTAACTGACGGAGAATCGACCTGTATGGGTATGTGCAGGTGTGACGCCGACCCTGAGGTCTTGAGTAAGTACGTGCTGGCGCTGATACAGAACGATCCGAAGAAAGACGGACTGAAGGAGACGTGTATCGCCAAGCTCGAGGAATTCCTCGGAGATGGTGCGTTATTGATGGTAACTGCGTGCGGAAATGGCAACGGACTAATGCTGGTGTTGCTATGTGGTCGTATAGAAACGGGCCCGTTTGTGAGTCGCCTCTTCACGGCTCTGGAGACCGAGTCGTACCGCCGGGAAGAGCACGAGTCCCATGAGAGCGACAACCGTCGCGATGAACCGCGATCCTCTGGGCGCGACCACCACCGCGACCACCACCGCAGCGACAGCCACTACAGAGATGAAGGCTCCTCGCGACGAAGAGGCCGTGGCGCGTCGGACGAAGAAGATGATGGTCACGATCGTCACGCCAAGCGCCGCCGTGATGACGAGTACTCGCGTGACGACCGTCGGAATAGTCCGCGACGAGGAGGCAGCGACTCACGACGAGAGCCACGTGATGGCGGTCGTGGGGGCCGTGCAGCTGGTGGCCGTGGAGGCGACTGGGATCGCCGCCGCAACTTCCCTCCAGAATGGGGCATGCCACCGCCGGGCATGTGGCCACCACACTATGCACCTCCGCGTGGCGGCTATCCGCCGCACCCGATGGGCGACTTCGACCCGAACGTGTATAACCCAGAGAACCCCGGAATGATGCCGCCACCCCACATGATGATGGGCGGTCGTCACATGGGCGGACCATATTACCCATACCCAGGACGTGGCCGCGGACGTGGTGGCTATGGAGGACGATCGGCAGGAGGTCCAACGAAGAATGGTGAAGATGGTGCTGCACCAGGTGAGGCGTTCACTGGCGGCGCGAAGACGACACTACGAGTGAGCAATGTGGACCCAAAGTACGTCAACATGACCAAGCTGAGTCTGCACTTCTCCAAATTCGGCAATGTCGTGAACGTACAGATGCGACCGAACCACAGATGTGCATACGTGCAATACGCAACGGAGGAGGAGGCGAAGAAGGCGTTCCATTCACCGATCCCAGTGTGCAATAATCGCTTCATTGAAGTCAAATGGGCGAAGTATGATGCCAAGGATCCGCATGGCGCGCCGAGCGAGGAAGCTGAGGAAGGCAAGAATGTCACGGATGCGGACGGTGGAGACCAGGCAGGAAAGTCGGATGGAGACGCCAGCGTAAGTCCGACAGCAGGCGAGATGACAACAGAAATGCCGGAGAAGGAGATGACACCGGAAGAACTGCGTGCAGCAGCATTGGAGAAGGGTCGAAAAGTATTAGAAGAGAAGCGGGAACTCCTGGAGAAGCAGAAGCAGCTGATGAAGCAGAAAGAAGAGCTGCTAAAACGACAACTTGCACAGCAAAAGGAGCTGCTCGAGCGTATGAGTCAGAACCCAGCCAGTGTCTCGGCAGCCGACAAGCGCGAGCTTCTCAACAAGATCACGACATTATCAGAAGAGCTGAAAGCGCTGCAACCTCGACGAGACTCAGGCGATCAGAGCAAACTGAGCGGACTGAAAGCGGAGCTCAGTGCTCTTGAAGCTGCTGCCAGTGGACCGTACGCTGGTCGAGGCGGTCGGGGTGGACGTTGGGCAGGGTCGCCTGCAGCATCGGGTCGTGGCTTCTACCGTGGCGGTCGTGGTGGCCGCGGCCGTGGCTCCTACGGACAGTTCTCGAACACACTGGACAACCGAACAACGATCGTCAAGGTGGAGAATCTGCCCGAAGAGGCTCGTGATCCGAGCGTGTTGGAGCAGCACTTCAGCAACTTTGGTGGTGTAGAACGCGTGGTCGTGGACGAGAATGCACCAGACCGGGGGTTCATCAAGTTCCAGGACCGGTATGCAGGGCAAGCGGCGCTTGCGCGTGGCGGTGTCTTCGGTGACGCGCGGCTATCTCTCTCATGGGTGGAAGCGTCCGACGCACCATCATCCCTTGCACCGCCAACACCGTCAGGTAGTAACGCAGGAGGTGGCGCGGAGATGGCAAACGAGTCGTCAGAGGTGCGTTGAACACGGGCAAAAGGACGTAAGGGGATCGTTGACTGATGGATGGATGGAACATGGCAGGTGTCAGCGAGCGCATGAGCCTAGGTGTTGAGGATGTAGTGTAGCAGAGAAGAGCATCATTTAGTGAGGAGATTAATCGCACATCCATCGAGCACATGACGCAGCATAGTACTGAACGATGTGGGTGTCGGTCCCTGCGGGGAGCCAGCGCTGAGTGCCGCCGTTGCAAACTCATGCGTCGCATGTGGCCGCCAGGTTCGGCGCCATAATGGCCATGTTCGTTTGACACAGAGCTCCGCGCAATCAATGTCGCAATATCGCCAGTGCAGTGGCACGAGATTGGCTAAAATTCGAAATGGAAAGCAGCAATTGGTCGAAATAATGAGTCGGGCCGACTCGATAGGGCCTCTAACAGAGACAAGCCATATAAGCGTAATCGAGACGCCAACCACCTGCCGCCGTGTCTCCAGGGGGAGCTTCCGAACTCCCACTTGGCAGCCAGCGCGCCTCTACTGCCACCAACCGCGATCCTCCCTACATACTTCGAGCCGTCCCTTCATGGGCGCCGCGGCAGTCCAAGATCTCCATTGAGAAGCACCGACATCCTTCGAATAATCAAAGCAGTCGAGCCATCAACAAGCCGGACGTGATTGATTGCTGCCTGTTGTTGTCGTGTCGTGAGGGCTTGTGCGGACGACGTTGAAGTAATCATCCCTCCTTCGTGCGACATTCCCGTCACCTCCGGTCACCGGGGACCATCACTCTGCTGTGTTGTGGCGGAAAAGTGGCCGTGAAAGGGAAACCGTGAACTGCGAGGACGTGAACGCGCCGCCAGAGCTCGACTTGCCTCCAGTATGAGTGACCGCCGACGCGCGCGCAGCTTCGACCAGTATGCGGCGCTGCGGGAACTAGGCACGCCACGCTCCGACGATGAACTAAGTGGCGTGCGCACGCCGCGAGATGACCGCGACACGCTGGATGGCGTCGCCGACTCGTACATGAGCTTCGACGGCGAGTTGCCGTCCCCCGTGGCTGCGCGCGGAAACGGAAATGAAAATAGAGGACTCGTGAGGACGTCAAGCTTCACGGCGATGCGCTCGCCAGGGCCCGATGTAAACAGTACAGCAAGTACAGCACCGACAAGCTCGACAACGGCGCCACCGCGCAGTGAAAGAATGACCCATTTGTTCGCGCGTAACCAGACAGTTGAGGTGCTGCCGCGGTCACAAGGCGCAGAGGAGCCGACGTTCAAGAAGCCTCGACCAAACTCGGAGCTGTATAGAACGTTCACTTCCTCAGCACCTCTGAATGCGCAGCTTCGACGAAGATTGCTTGAAGAAGAAGCGGCTGAACAGAGTGGACGCGAGTTACCGCCTGATACAGTGATGACACGACCAGCGGTGGTTGGTCGACCAGCTGAGCAGGGTGGTCGTGATCTTCGACGTGTGCCGAGTGTTGGCGCGGGTCTTGGAAGAACGACAAGCTGGCGAGTTTTCTATCGCAACTTGCCTCGTGCGTTGCGGTTCCGACAGAACACACGTTCGACGACGAGATATATTGATCCCGCAAACGCTGCATCACTGCGAGAGCGAGTGCGCGCACAGCGTGAGCAAGCTGAACGAGACCTGTTGAGCGATGTTTTCGATACTCCTCCTTCTGGGTATGGGACTCCATTGGCTCGACCACAGCTTGGTCGACAGCGAAGCAACTTTGAAGACGTTGGTAAATACAGTGAAGCAACATCGTCAACCCCTGCTGCGTCAGGGATGAAGACACCTCATGCTGGATCAAGCAGTATTGCACTCAGTAGAGGCCTTAGCACCCGCGAGGGGAGCCAGCGCGGTAGTTTCAACTTTGCAGGACGTTCAAGCAGTATGTACTCTGCGGAATCGCAACAAGTTGGTGATAAAGGCAAGCATAAAGTTGTCAAGATTAATCCCGAGACGATACGCAATAGTGGCTCATTAGCTACAACACCAGAAGATCCAGAGAATGGTGAGCCATACTTCCCGTCCAACGAAGTAAAGACTTCGCAGTATTCGTGGTGGAGTTTTGTGCCAGTCTTCCTCTATTTGACATTTCAGAAGACTGCCAACTTGTACTTCCTTCTTATTGGCATCTTCCAGATGATCCCAGACATTTCTCCCACTGATGGTGTTCCTCTCCAGTTTGTTCCACTCGCAATCGTTACTATCATTGATGCTGTATTTGCTGGCTATGAAGACTATAAACGTCATATTGCTGATGATCGGGCGAACTCCGCACCAACGCGTGTATTCAACCGTGAACTTCGTGAGTTCGAAGACGTCCAATGGAGGGATATTCAGGTCGGAGATTTTGTCAAGGTTCACAATCACGAGCAAGTCCCCGCTGACCTGCTGATTTTGGCTGTCATTCCTGCTGAGGGGACGCGAAGCGGTGGGAACACTGGTGTATGCTACGTTGAAACGAAAAACTTGGATGGTGAGACGAACCTGAAGTTGCGCGAAGCTCCTCGAGCGACACGCCACATGTTCGATTCGGAGGAAGACGCAGGCGAAATTCTTCAAGGTTACCTTGAAAGTGAAATGCCAAATGGTGATATCAATCGCTACTCGGGTACTCTTTATATCCAAGAAAATGAGTCACTGGCTGGCCGCTCGAGCCTCAAGGCAGTCCTACCAAACCAGGATGATGAAGGTGCCATCGGGATCGCAATCGGGCTGAAGAACATGCTTCTCCGTGGTAGTAAGCTTCGAAACACGTCGGCTGCGTACGGATTGGTTGTGAACACTGGCATCGATTCCAAAATCATGATGAGCTCAGGTGATGAGTTCCCAGTGAAGATATCCTCCATCGACGAGATGACAAACAGACAAGTGATCATTGTGGTTCTCCTTCTTGTATTGATGTCTCTTATCGGCGCGATCGGCGACAACCAGTGGCTGAGTGATGTGGAGTTCCCTGACGATTTCAACCTCGACAGTATCCCAAAGAGCATTCCGGGAACATTTGTGTATTTCTTTACAACTTTAGCGTCGATGGTGCCGATTACTCTGTATGTATCGATCACGATGGTCAAGGCGCTCCAAGCATTTTTTATGGAGCGCGATATCGATATGTACGATGAAGAGAACGATGTCCCCATGATCGCGCGTAACATGCAGCTGAACGAGCAGCTTGGACAGATCTCACACGTGTTCTCCGATAAGACTGGAACCCTGACATGCAACAAGATGGAGTTTCGTAAATGCAGCATTTTCGGAACGAGTTATGGTAAAGGTACTACTGCAATCGGTTTGGCTGCACGAATGCGCAAAGATTACAAGGGACCATCCACCGATGAAAGTGACGACAGTGAGGAGGATGAGTACATGAAGTGCCCTGCGCCGAATGTGAACTTTAAGGACAGACGCTTGTGGGAAAACATGGCAGCAGGCGATCATCAAGCGAAGAAAATCCGCGAGTTCTTCACGCATTTGGCGCTCTGTCATGGTGTATTGATCGAAAGACTTGATGCCCAGCCAGAAGACATGGAGATGCCCCCAATCGTCTATTCCGCTTCGTCTCCTGATGAGCAGGCTTTGGTCTCAGGTGCAAAATACTTCGGTTTCGAGTTTGTTCATCGTGAACCAGGAAGCGTTTCAATCAAGACGCCTGAAGGCACGATTGATCAGTATGAGATCCTTGAAGTTTTCGAGTTTGACTCAACTCGAAAGAGAATGACGGTTGTTGTCCAGAAGCGCAAGAGTGACGAGGAGCTCATGCAAATGACGGAGAATGATGAAGAAGAAGTCCTTGTACTCACAAAGGGTGCTGATAGTGTCCTTTTCCCCCGACTGTCAGACTCTGCTGATAACAAACAAATTCGTGAACCGACTCTCGATCAGCTAGAGGCTTTCGCCCGTGATGGTCTACGTACTCTAGTCATCTGCTCCAAGGTATTGAAGATGAAGGAGTGGGAGGAATATCATTTACGTTATCGAAAGGCTTGTTCAGACTTGAAGGAGGTTGAAGCCAAGGCCAAGGGTGAGCCAAGCGTGATTGATGATCTACAAGATGAAATGGAGCAGAATTTGGATCTCCTAGGCGCAACAGCAATCGAGGATCGCCTTCAAGACGGAGTACCAGAAACGATGGAGCGCTTGGCAAAAGCAGGAATCTGTATCTGGGTGCTGACGGGGGACATGGAAGAGACTGCGATCAATATCGGTTTTGCGTGTCGTCTCTTGAACAACGACATGCAGCGCCACGTCATTAACGCGGCAACCTATCATACCAAGGGTTCCATTCTTCGACGGTTGGACAAGATTTTCCATTGGATTCATGGCGGGAGGCCGCTCGATAGCCCAGATGATGAAAGTGATGAGGGGCAGTACACTGGTGCACAATCTAACGCTGGCGATCATGCCCTTGTGATCGATGGTGCGAGTCTAAACCTTGTGCTGGAGGACCCACTTTACAACTTGCACTTGCTCCGTGTTGCTTTGCTGTGCAAGGTGGTTATTGCGTGTCGTGTCTCACCTCAGCAGAAGGCCCAACTTGTTGAATTGGTCAAGCTGAATGTCCACGATTCGCATACCTTGTCAATCGGCGATGGCGCCAATGATGTCCCAATGATTCAGAGTGCTCATATTGGTGTTGGTATCAGTGGGCAGGAAGGTATGCAAGCTGTGAACAGCTCAGATTATGCTCTTGGTCAGTTCAGGTACCTGAGCACATTGCTCCTGACGCATGGAAGATGGAACTACAACCGTGTTGCAGCACTGACGGTTTACACTTTCTACAAGAACATCGTGTACAACGTGTCGATGTTCTGGTACTGCTTGTGGCCGTCGGCGTACTCGGGAACGATGATCTACTCCGCTTTCATTCAACAAGGGTACAATCTTTTATTTACAGCGCTTCCGATTATTGTTTACGCCGTTCTTGATCGGGATCTACCAAAAGAAGTTGCCATGGATTACCCAACGCTCTACCACCCACGTACTCGCCAGCGAACGATGTTCACGTACTCAATGTTCTGGAAGTGGATCGTCATGGCGATCATTGACTCGGTCGGTGTTTACTACTTCACTCTGGCTGCAGCTGAAAGTGTGATGCGCGACGGCGTTTCAGTCGAGTTTACAGTACTCCAAAGCATGGGATGGACCGTGTTATGCGTCGTTGTTACAGTTCGATTCTGTCTCATGGTGAACTCGTGGGACGTTTTCGAGGTGACGGGCATTCTAATCTCGTTGTGGGCGCTCTATTTCTTCCAGTATGTCGTCGATCAGATTACTTGGACCAACCCGGACTACGACACTTACTCGTTCCCATGGATTTTCGGGCGGGCACAGTTCTGGCTTGGTCCATTGCTCGCTGCGATCGCCATTTTCATCAAGGATTTTTTGTACGAAGGATACCGTCGCCGCTTCGACCCTGACTATATCGACCTTGTGAAGGAAAAACTGTACCTGGTGAACGGTGGTCGTGACATCGAAGCAGGTGACGACCTCAAGAAGTACTCTCCTCCTATGGTCTCGTACATGCGCCCCGAGCTTGAAAACATGATCGATTATCGAGAGCGTCGCACTCAGGAGCGAGCACCTGTGCGATTCCACGCCCCTGGTCGCACCAACCTTTACCGCGGATTTGCATTCGAGCAGCCAGCGTACATCGTGAACTGGATCTTGTCCAACAGCAGTGGCAGTGGCCGATCAAACTCTGGACCACTCCGAAGAAAGAGCATGAACCCCGATGTGCGCAACTTCATCTTGAACTCGGATGATCCAGTCATTTTCGAGAATGAACGATACCAGCCGTTCTGCGGCTATGGAAGTACTTACCCAGGCTATCTGCTGCCAACCGACCGAAGCCGTTGGAGTGACCGATCCGGCAAAATCAGCGCTATGTCCATTCCTCTAGCTGGGCTTGAGCTCAACATGGATGTCCCTGGCTGTGATGACGAAGGTTGGGTGTACGAGGTTGACTTCAAATTCTTCCCGTCATTCCCGCCAGAGAAGCCAGAGGATGAGCAGATTGAGCAGAGTGCAGCCGACAAGCCACAGAAACCGCGTCCATCAAGCAAGAAGAATATTGGGCCGATGCGTGGCTTCGTGCGACGACGACAGTGGGTACTCTCGGAGAAGTATCAGGAGATGCAACGAGAACGTCAGGAAGCTGCTATGAGTGAGAGGACTGACGCCCAGCAAGACCTGTGAGTACTACTGCATGAAGGGACTAATAGCGAATCAATAGAGTAAGGTTAACTAGTGTGGCATGATCCTTTGCTTCAGCTCAAGCAAAAAGAACTTTCGGAATAAATGGCCAAGCTCATGTATCAAATACTATGAGTTTGGATTAACGCATTCACATCGTGTTCCCTCACTTCTTCTGAACGAAGATTCAAGGGATAGCGTAAGTGCACGTGGTCGACGCGAAGAACTACGCGGAGAATTCTGAAGTACTACGTAGTACGTTGTAGCAGCAGTATCATCACAGTAAGTAGACTCCGGACGGGATCCCACATAGAGGATCAAATCCCGTTGCCCTGAGGCGTGCATGAGTTGATGACCATGGTTGAAGAAAGGTGAGGGAGGTAGATTCGTTATGCAAGTTCTAAATTACACGTCTGACGCGCTGGTAGTGTATATCGCCTAGGCCGAGATGAACTTCTGGAATGCTCCCGACTCAGCAACCGCTGGCGTGTTGGCAATGGCGTTGAGGATCTTGGCAAACTGCGTCTCTCGTGCCTTTAGCAGCTCCTGGCTGTGACGAGCACCAAAGCGTGTCTTCAAGCCGGCTTCCGGAAGTGCAGGGAGCGCTGACACGTCGCTGAGTTGAGCGTAAAGCGCCTTGAAATCGTTGTAGCGACGCTTGATCGTGAGCGAACCATCAGCCGAGTCGATCTGGTAGAACACGACGCCCTGGTCCGTGATAGACACACCGCTGACGACATACTTGGTGCCTTGAGAAGCTGGCGCAGCCTCGACCTCAGGCTCAACAGCACTGGAAGACACTGGGGCAGGGGCGGCGCTTGCCTGGCTGACAGGAGCATCGGCAACCGACTTGTTTGAAGCTGGAGCGGCCACGACAGGCTCGTTCACTGGGGTCGACTGCATGCATCCCATGTTGGCTAGTAGAAGTTTGCTTTGGTGGTTGGCTCTTGTTGGAGAGAAGGCAAGTTGAGAAGTGATAATACGCTACGTGCCGACGAAGCGCCGCCATAGTGGCGGGAGAAGCACGAAGAGGTGGTCAGGAACGATGTCGAAGGTGAAGGTGAGGGAAACGATATACAGGGGGAGAGACAAGGCGAGATCAGCACATGGCGGTGCAGAGAGGATGAGGATCGGCATTGCCAACGCGGTTTCGAAGCCAAAGACTTGCAGTGTCGGCGAGACCAGATGAAGCCATAGTGGGTGCGCCGTCTCTGCAGCTGTGTGCACATATCGCTGACGCCCAGATGGGTGCATTATGCAGCCCCACAAAAATTTCTGTAGAGCACAGGAACGTGAAGCGCTTGATGACCTCCAGTTGTTACGCCAGTCTCTCCATACGATGCCGAGATTCTCCCTCTCCCGCTGTCTCGGTTCCCTCTGAAATGTGTCGCGTTTTTCCTGATCCACCATGCGGAAGCACAGAGCGCGACGTCACGCTGGGGACATGCATGCTCTCTGGTGCTGCTCTAGTACACGCACGTCGCTCACGTCACCCCCGTGGAATGTAGCCATGTTGAAGTCAAGAACCGAGTCATCTACATGTTCCATTATGTGGAGCCATTTGAGTTGAGGATCACGTATGTTTTGAATTAGATATGGATTATTCATTTGGTGGGGATCATGTCCGCCCGGGCTTCGGCAAGACCGCGGCGGAAAAGCTGAAGACGGCGGCTCCAAACAACTTGACTCTACATAATCAGCGCTTATAGGCTGAGAAACGACTTGAACACGTCACTGTTTGCAATCTCGTCATGAGACGAGATGTATAGGAGAAGCTCGTTGAACTTTTCCTGGCGCTCCTCAAGCAGACTCCGGCTTGTTCGGCCACGCATGAACGAACCGAAGCCACCACGAGGCAGCGATGGCAGCTCTTCAACCTCTGGGAGTTTCGTGGCGCGGAGCGTGCGGTGCATCTCGCTGAAGTCGTTGTAGCGCTTCTGCATTGGCTCTTCCCACAGGTCAGTCTTGCCGTCCGTCTTCTGAATGAGGTACATAGTGATACCATCTTCAGTTGACGTGGTGCCAACCACACGGTACCAGATCTTTTCTGTCGAGGCCTCAGCCTCAGCTTCAGCCTCTGGCTCCTCGGAGACTTCCCCCGACACCTGTGCGGCATCACCGACGGCCTCCTTCGTCTTTTCTGATGTTTCAGAAGTCTCGAGTGATGTGGCCTCCTCCGTCTTGCCAACCACTGGGGCCGTCTCAATTGCCGACATCACGACTTCGCTCAAAACTGCACTAACGACCTCATCTTCAGCTTGCTTCACAACAACCTTCTCACCTTCATCTACGACCACCGTCGATGCAGGAGCTGCCACAGGGGCCTCTTCAACAACTGCAGCTGAAGATGGCGCTGGAGCCTCAGCCGTTACTTCAACTGCAACACTAGCAGGTACTTCTGGTGTGGTGTTCTCATCAACAACTGCACTGGTCGACTGAGTGATTTCTGTGGCCACTTCGGTCTGATTAACTGACGCCTCAACACTAGTAGTGACCGACTCCACGACCGATGGAACTGGTTCCACAGCAGCGACAGCCTCCGTCACAGTAGCGCTCTCATCGGAAGTCACTGTCGTGGTTTCCTCCTTAGTGGGTGCATCAACGGTGACAGACACGTCGACACTGGCTGGTGCCACTTCAACCGAGGCAGTCTTTTCGACGACTTCGGTCGACACAGAAACTGGGGACTCAACAGTAACCGTCTCGGTAGTTTGTGCCTCCGCAATTGGGCTCGATTCAATGGTAGCGCTGGCGACTTCGCTGTCATCGGCAACTGATGCGCTAATGGCAGCTGGCGTTTCCACGGCCACTGCGGCGACGAATGGCTTCTCAACAGCGACTGGAGCCTCAACGACAACGGGGTTCTCAGCGACAACTGGCGCTTCAACGACGACTGGAGCCTCAACGATGGCTAGCGACTCCACGGCGACTGGTGCCTGAACGACAGCAGGAGCCTCAATGGCGACCTGAGTCTCAACTGGGGCCTCAACAACAGTTGGAGCCTCAGCAGCGACTGGAGTCTCAACAGCCACTGGAGCCTCAGAGACTACTGAACTCTCAGCAGCAAGTGTCACCTCAGCAACGACTGGTGCCTCGACTGTAGCTGGTGTCTCTGAAACTTCGACTGGGTCCTCGACAGTGATAGGCGTTTGGACAGCGACGCTTGACTCCGTCACAGCAGAGGTCTCGGTAGCTACGACTGTCTCTTTGACAACTACTGTCTCCACAACTGGTTCAGGTGTAACCTCAGCTGGCGTCAGCACATTCTCCACGACCTGAGCCGCTTCAAGTGGTGGCTGCTCAACTGTCTTCTCGGCTTCGACAGACTCGTTTTGTAAAGCCTCAACAGTCGCCTCGACTGCAGGAGTCACTTCAACGACTTCCTTCTCAGCCATAGTGACATGCTCCTCGACCACCGAGACCTCTGTGTTCACAGAAACTGTCTCAACAGCAGGAGCCTTTGGGTCGACTGCGACAGGCGCTTGGTTGATCACTTCGACCTTCTTCACAGGTGACGCGTCCACAAGAACAGCGGTCTGTTCGACACTCTTCTCTTCTACCACGACGTGCTCCGGCACGGCTACTGCCTCCTTGGACACGGTCGAGACTTCGACCTTGGTCTTCTCTGGCTCATCGTCCTTCTCGCTCGCAACAGCACGCGGGTCTTCTTCGGCAATGGCCTCAATCCCGATGCTTGGCGTGTTGTGCACTGCTGACGACGATGGCGGTTCGCTACCGTTCACTTCAATAAACGAGAACGAGAACGACGCTGGGAGCTTGTTGCTGCCCACGTCGCTCACGTTGCTCATGGTTACTGCCGGGTTCTCCACGAACTCGGGCACCGCATCGCTGGCCGCGGACACCGACGCAGTGGTCCGTCCGTCATGCGATGGGTTGGTGTCTTCTTCTTCTTCTTCTGTCTCACTCGCGCGCTTGGTGGTGGCTGGCGCAGGCGCCGCGACTGCCACTGCCGCGTCCTTGGTCTCCACCACCACGGGCGTGATCGTGGCGTTCGCTGGCGTGGGCGACGCCGCCTCCACGGCCTTGGACTGGTTGCACCCCATACTTGGGCTCTTGCTTTCCTCCCCCTTTCTTCCTCGTGTCACGCGGGGGAAACTCGCCGACTGACGGGCGATGATGAGGGCGCAGAACACTCTCCGGCACTGCCAACTCTTTTTTTTGTTTGGTTGGTTTTTTTGCTCTCCACCGCCTGGACCAACTGACTGAGCACACTGGGCAGACCTGCCAACGCCCTTTCTGGTTGCCCTTTCACCCGTGCAGGTACTGTACGGACGTGTACCTACAGCATGGCATGGCATGGGCATGTCGCTCCCTCTCTCTCTGCCGCGGGTGCGCAACGCCTCCACAACATCAGATGGTCGCACACCGCCGCCAGTCGGGATGCAGTCTTCCCTCGCGAAACGTTGGTGAATCCCAAATGGCTCCATCGCGGACAAGAGACGGGTCGGACGTTGCGGGTGGACGGCACTGCGACACTCTGGGTTACGACAACGTCGGCGGCGTCCATGCGGCTCCGCGCCAATCCGTGCCGGCCACGGTGTGGCCTGGACCAGTCCGACTGCAGACATGGCATGCTAAAA
>KE464316.1:0-17603 GCA_000387445.2 Pythium aphanidermatum DAOM BR444 | reverse complement strand
TCCACCACCTCAGTCAGCTCGCCACTATCGTTCTCTCGAAAGTAATGCGCGATACCAAGATCACCGATTTTACACATGGTTCGATCTTCATTCGCCATGAGGTTCTCTGGCTTGATATCGCGGTGACACAAACCATTTTGGTGCAAAGCCTGGATCCCGAGCAACAGATTCGTCATGTACAAGCGCACAGTCTTCTCATCAAGAAGGCTCAGGCTCTTTTGGCCCCTCGAACATACATAACACTTGCGATCGGAGTCCCATTCAGCAATGGGACCGCCACCCATGTACTCCATCACCAGGTAGTACTGCTGTTCCTCTGCTTTGACGATGACATCGTGCAGCTTGATAACGTACGGCAGTTGACTCGCTTTCTTCAGAAGAGCAATCTCCCGTCGCACATCCTCCGGAATGCCGCGATCACCAGTCTTACCATCTCCCGTTCCACGCGGGAGAAGACGACCACCCGCACCCGGCACCGCAAGTCGGTTTGGGATTCCTTTGGCCTTTTGAGGCACGAACTTCTTGACAGCGAATGGCTTTCCTTGGTAGGTGTACAGTGAAACAATGCCCGACGCCCCTCTCCCAAGTTCCCGCACAAGTGCGTACTTCCCTGCGAGCAGTTCTCTTTCAACGAGACGCTCGGTCACACCCTTCGTGAAGCCGTGTAAGATCTGTTGTATCGCCATGACCCACGCATGCTCTTCGCTCTCGTTTTTTGTTAGAAGGCGGACTCGTTGACCTGAGGCCGTGACAACTTCGAGACCTGTTTCCACAGGGGCTGGAGTGCCAAAGTTTGAGATACGGCGGACTTCGTGGATACGAACCTCGCCATTCCCACCCAAGACACTCCCATACGAACGCGAACGCTGGCGGCCCGAGGTTGCACATTTGATCAACCGGTTCTCGAACCCGTCGAGCACGAACCACCGCTCTTTCCATCGACCGCCCTTACCCTGGTAGCGTAGTAGACCCTCGTGAACAATAGAATTCGAGCTCTTCGTGTCGTTACTTCCGCAACACGCTTCCTTCGATGGAGCAGTCGGGGACACAACGCCTGACGGCTTGTCTTGTGCTGGAGCTCCCATCGTACGACCCTCACGTCAACTTCAGTGTCGCAACAGAAGTGACGCGAGTGAAGGAGACACAAGCTCCTTATCATCGAAGACTCAGAACTACGCGATGTGGTGGCGTCGTCTTGCGTCCTCGATTCCGTGCACAGAGCAACTGCCGCTCCCCACCTGTGTGGGTACAATCAGTATATACACCACCTCCACGTGGTGGTATTTATATTCGAGGCGGTGAAGGCACTGCTCGTCTACTGGTACAAGCACTCGAAGCGCGAGTACCCCTTGCAGACAACACACTCAAAGAAGCGCCGAAGGTCGTTGCGGTCGACATGGCGCGTCTCAGTTTGGTTCTCTCCGCGGACTTCCACCATGCTTCTCTCACCAGTCGATACGTTGACCACTTCCACGACCATCCCTCCGACTGACTCGCTCACGAGCCACAGAAATTGCCCCACTGCGAGCATCTCGTTCGCCCGCACGCGTCGCAGTAGCGTCATGACGATGCTCTTCCACCTCCCTCGCAGTGTGTTCTTTTTGTATCCGAAACTCACGTCACGAGCTGAGCATTGGAGGGGAAATCGAGAGATGCTGAGCGTCGACACGGGCGCGATGTCGGACGGCTGAGGGGGTGGGATAGGTGGGTCTAGACAAGAGCTCGTATCCTCCGTCTCTCCGTCGAGCTGATCGAGTTTGCGTTTCTCGCGCATCTACAATCAGTCAGAGGCATCAGCTGAGTCGAGGTGTGGCAGTTGGCGTTCCACACGCACCATGCGAGCGAATATGCTGGGCTGAGGGGCCGCCTGTTCACGTAATGCTGAGCTAAGCGCTGGTCAGGAGGAGATGAAGGCCAAAGTACGACGAACCTCAGTGTAGACGGACGCTGGTCTTCCCATCGCGACCATTCTAGTCGGGCAATGCGTAGGCTCACGTGGAATCTCCACCACGGCTTCGCTCTGCTCATCTTCCGCCTCCTTATCATCGGCTCCCGGGTCTTCGATCTCCCCATGACCCTCTAATGCCGCCAGTGTTGCTGCCTCATGGCCCAGCGTTCGTCCTGTGTACCGTGATAGACGCTCTCGCCATTGCTGCCAACATCATGGTTTGTTCAGCGTTTCATGGGCATGTGGCATGCAGTCGTCTGTCTCACCTGCTCCATGAGCGCCAGGCGCTCGCTATCGCTGTGAATGTCGGCATTACCATCGCGCTGCTGAATGAAGCGCTCGCACACGCGGTGGATCACGCGCGCATACAGCGCGTCGACGAGCGCATCTTGGCTCATGGGCGTGGAGGAAGTTGTGACCAATCGTGGCTCTCAGATCGCTAATTACAACCAGTCATGGGCCAGGAACTCCTGACGTCGTTCAGTGCAATTGCATGGGCGTTGCTGCTGCATAAACGGAAGGAGAACACTCGGCAGACAGATAGTTAGCTCTGTATTGATTCGAACACTACAGACATGACGCAGCTACACGGCTCTCGAATAGAGAGACCAAGGATGCCGTGGGGCGATGCTGCCCCGCAGTCGCGACTCCAGATCCACGCGGGAAGAACGCGAAACGCGTCATGTCGAGCAGTTTGCACTCCATTTCGATGTGGCTTAGTCACGGAACTTGTCTGGGAGGCCGAATCGCTCATCGCGCTGTCGCTATAAGTGCCAGACGCAATCACCACACACAGTTAATACTTGTACGTTGCTCGTACGACACACGTGAAAACAACAAGACGTACTCGCTCGCCGGTGGCAACAGCGTAGTAGATGACGGTCGGGATGACACCCCACACAGCCAGCGAGTAGAAGAACTCGCCGTCGAACTTGAAGCGCTTCTCCGAGTCACCACGCCAGTTGTTGTAGTTCTACGCCATGATCGAGTCAGCGCCGCCCATTCCTACTCCGCGCAAGTGCATTCGACCTACCTCGACGTGCTTGTTCTTGTGCAGCGAGCCACCGTTGCGGCGCTGGTTCTGCAGCAGCGCGAGCGCCTTCTTGTTCGCCGTCACACGTCGCACACCCGTCGCCAGCATGTTCGCTCTCCGTCTCCGATTCGGCTCCCGGCGGTGAGGTCGCGGACGATGCCCACACAACCCACCACAGGAAACGAGGGACAGTCCCTCGGCATAACGGTTTCAAAACCGGTAGCAAACTGGTATTTTGGATTTCTTCTAAACCCGAATTCCCTTGTCGAAGGATTTGCTGGGAACCACGCTCTCGTAGCTGAAAGGTAATGATTTAGTAACGAGGTGTCAGTACATAGACGGGCGGTCGTTAAAGTGTCGGCAGCTTGTGTCTGACTCGTAAGTGCCTCCTGGACCGCTGGACGAGGGAGGTGCGCACTTGAGAATTTGTGGGCAGCATTCAGGAAGTGGCACCGATTCCTCACTCACGCGTGTGGCGTGAATTCGCCATATCAGACGCGCAGTACTCCGCTGCTCGCATATTCCGCCGATGCAGAGGCAGTGGACAGCACTTTTAATTGTTTGCAGACTGACGGATGCGTCACACATGCGAAATCGCAGTTGGCAGGATCTGCATGAGTTCTTCTCGGAGGACGGGGCTGGGTTCACGCTTGAAGATAGAGATATTCTCTGCAACTGCTTGCTGTAGATTCATGTACACTAGCTCAAGGATAACACTAGCTGATCATCATCATCAGGCGATCGCATAGGGCGCTCTGCTTTTTTGTTGTCACAGCTCCCTTCGTCTTCGCGATTCCCATGCATCAGAAGGACCTCCATCGTTGATTCAACTGCATCCCGCGGACTCGACGTGCTGATCGAGGACCACTGCGTTCGTCGGCCGCGAGGTCAAGAAACGCGATCCTCTCGCCAAGGGCCAAGGCTTCTCACCTCGTGGCCGCGCGTGCATCATCCTGTACGGTATGTGGAGCAGACGAGCTTCCTCAAGTCGTGGCCCACCCTCGCCGACAGATCGAAGGGGCAACGGCGGTCTCTGCGTCACTCCAAAGAGCGGGAGCCTGACTGCTCCCGCTCGCCCGCAGTGCCCCAGCCCTCGCAAAGTGACAACTGGCGCCCGTGACACGTTTCCAGCATCCCTGATCATTTGATAGAGTTCTGATGGCGACTATTAGCAGTACAAATGCAAAACATAATACCATCGGGTTATCGTTTCTACAGGTAATGGCAGGTCCAGCAACTGTGGACACCGGTTGGCATTGCGCGTAGAAAAGAGGTTCTCGATTTGAAGTGCCCGTCTCGTGCACAGGGCTCCGGCATCAGCTTGCGAGTCGGACAGCACGGCGCCGCCGTCACCCACGCTCGCACGCATGTGGCCTGTCCACCGAGGCGGCGACGCGCCTCACCACTGCGTTCCCGCCGAGTCTCGAAGAGCTGGAGCGCAGCTGATGCCGCATGGCGACCAGCACCCATGATTGTGATCGCCAGTTTCCAATTGTCCTCGTCACCGCAGGATGGTGCTGAATTCGACCAAGAAGACGGCGCTGAGCCCCGTGTCGTCGCTTACGTCCACGTGCGACGACACCTGCAGTCAGCGCTACTCACTCGATCTCACCGAGGACGAGCTCGTCGAAGAGCTGCGCCTCAAGGATCCATCACTAGACGAAGATGATGAGCCAGACGTGCGCCCCACCATCGCGACCTGGGACGAGAGTCAGTCGGCGATCCAGGATATCAATGACAACCTCATCGGCCGCAAGAACCTCTTCGATGCTCCGTACGGCATGAAGGCCATTTGCTACGCTGACTGGACCGCCAGCGGACGCGCGCTTGCATGCATTGAAGACTACATCCGCGACGAAGTCATGCCCCACTACGGCAACACGCACACCACGACGTCGATCACGGGTCTCCAGACTACTTCATTCCGAGAAGAGGCACGACAGATCATTGCCCAGGCTGTGAATGCCAAGATCTCGGGCAAGACATCGGAGGACTGCGTGCTGTTCACAGGACAAGGAACGACCAGCGCCATCAACAAGCTTGTCACAGCTCTCGGTCTCATGTTGCCGCTACCGACAAATGATCCAAGAGACCGACCAATCGTGTTTGTCGGCCCCTTCGAGCACCATTCGAACATCCTTCCATGGCGTGAGAGCTGTGCTGAAGTCATCCAAGTGCCAGAGAACGCTGATGGCAAATTGGACGTTGCGTTCCTCGTGGAGAAGCTTCAACAGTATGCCGACCGTCCATTGAAGATTGGTTCTTTCTCGGCTGCATCGAACTTGACTGGTATCCTCACTGACGTCGACCACATCTCAGCCGTTCTTCACATGCATGGAGCGCTCGCTTTCTGGGACTACGCGTCTTGCGCTCCATACGTCAAGATTGACATGAACCCCGTGGTCCAAGGTCCGATGCGACCTTACGTGTACAAGGACGCCGTGTTCCTTTCTGGTCACAAGTTTGTCGGTGGACCCAACACCCCTGGTGTGCTTGTATGCAAGAAGCGCCTCCTTGGCAACGCTGTGCCAACAGCGCCAGGTGGAGGCACTGTTTTCTTCGTGACGAAGAACGATCACCGCTACTTGTCCAACAAGATCGAACGTGAAGAAGGTGGCACCCCGGATATCATTGGAAGTATCCGTCTGGGCCTTGCGTTCGAGATGAAGCAGCGTGTGAATCCGGTCAACATCATGAAGATGGAGAACCACCACTTGCACACTGTGCGTCAGTCGCTCGAGTCGAACTCCAACATTGTGCTTCTCGGACGCAATGAGCTCAACAAGCTCCCTATTTTTTCGTTCCTGATCCGTTTCGGCGAGCGCTTCCTCCACTTCAACTTTGTGTGCGCTCTTCTGAACGATCTCTTCGGCATCCAAACCCGCGGTGGTTGTCAGTGTGCTGGTCCATACGCCACCCGAATCCTCGGCATTACTGATGATTTGTTGTACGCCTTCGAGTGTGCTATGGTGGACAAGCAGATCCTGCTCCGAGCTGGTTTCTCTCGCATCAGCTTCCCATACTTCATGTCCGACGGCGACGTTGAGTACATTCTCAAGGCTCTTCACTTCGTTGCTGATGAGGGCTGGAAGTTCCTGCCATACTACCGTTTCAACCACAAGACTGGCGCCTGGAAGCACCACACGCGCTTCACCAAGTTCCCCAACCGCCGTTGGCTCAATGACTTCTCCACGTCTCGTACGAAGAAGTCCTCCGCCCCAACCCCGCTTCAGAAGCTCACGGACGAGGAGCTGTACGTGCACCAGGAAGAGAACATGGCCCAGGCACGTCGCCTCGCTGATGAGATCATGAGCGGCAAGAGCATGCCGAACTTGAATGCCATGGGTGAGATCCGCGACCACCACTACGACACACTGCGTTGGTTTGCATACCCATCGGAAGCTGCTGCTGCTATCAAGGCTGGTGTGAAGCCTGAAACGACTCGCGTCATCTCGGGTCCAGTTCAGCCTCAGAAATACCGAGAACAGGATCCTGCTCTCGCATACTCGAACGACCATGACATGAGCCACCTGCCAGCCCGCCCAATTGCTTGGCGTGAACCTGGAGTGTACAGCTTGCGAGAGGAGCCTGAGCAGGAAGAGGAGCAAGTTCCTGTGTCGATGGATGAGCTCATTGGATCCACTGAGAAGACTCGCGCGCCTGGTAGTGAGACAAGCGATGACGACTCAGCGGGCGTTCAGAGCAGCCGCAGTAACAACAGCCAGAACAATGGCCGCGCTGAGGACCACAAGCGTCCACTCCGATCCACGAAGGACGCCCTTGTGAAGGAGACGTCGGCCATGCACTTTGATCACGCTCAGAAGACCACTGAGGACATCAGTAAGAAGGTCAACAGTGCTCGCGTGTTCCCGAACCCACCTCCCGCTTTGATGAAGTGGATTGGGTTGGCAATCCAGCACTGGAAGATGATCGAAGAAGGCGATCGCCTTCTCGTCGCGGTGTCAGGTGGCAAGGACTCGATGGGTCTTCTTCACGCTTTGCTCTACTTGCAAAAGCGATCGCCTGTGAAGTTCAAGCTCGCATGTGCGACGGTTGATCCTCAGACTCCTGCTTACGACCCAAGCCCTCTGAAGGAGTACATCGCGTCGCTTGGTCTGCCGCACTTCTACCTGAGCGAGAACCTGATCGAGCGATCCAAGAAGCAGATGCGCGGCCAGTCACTTCTGGCGTACACTGCTCGTATGAAGCGTGGTGCTCTTTACACGTGCTGCCGCAAGAACAAGTACAACAAGCTCGTCCTTGGGCACCACCTCGACGACTTCGCGGAGAGCTTCTTCATGTCGGCGATGCACAATGGCCAGCTCCGCACGATGCGTGCGTCGTATTGGAATGACAAGAAGGACGTTCAGGTGATTCGCCCGATGGTGTACGCGCGCGAGCAACTGCTCAAGCAGTTCGCCATCGATGCCCGACTCCCTGTGATTAACGAGAACATGCCGACGGGTTTCGAAGAGCCGAAGGAGCGCCAGCGCGTCAAGGGTATGCTCTCAAAGGAAGAGAGCCTCTTCCCAGAGATGTTCGGCAGTCTGCGTCGCGCACTGCACCCACTCATGTCAGAGGAGAACGCGTCGTGGATGGTGAACGACGTGCGCGACTCAGTTGTCGACTTGGCGTACCGCCCCACGATGGCTACTGGCCGCGCCACGCAGGTCTACTCACCGGACGAGATGGAGCAGATGCGCGCGAGCGTCTTCCACAAGTCGGAGATGCGCAAGCGTGACAAGATGCGCCAAGCCGTGCGCGGTCTCTTCCGCTCCATTGCCGCTTGATGATTGATGGTCTGAGGATCGGATGTCTGTGACGTGTGAGTGTTCGCTTAGAAAGACTTCGTAATTTTCGTGATAAAATACCAACATGTATCTGCAATCGTGTTCGTACCACCAATCTGACGTCAGCTGCATTCAGTGTCATAGTTCAATCGCCCAAATCGCCTACATCGTTTCTGCCGGGTATGCGTTTTGGAAGGCAGCGGGCTCTGGTCGGGGCGTTCCGTTGTGAACCGCCTCTGACCGCAGACGCCGACCGTCGACCAGATCGCAAACACCACCAGAACCGCAGCATGAGCCTCCAGGTCGCTAAGAAGGTCGCGCGCGCGCAGCCACAGACGCTCGCTAAGGCGCTCTCCACGTCCTCCGCCTCCTACACGGAGCGCCAGGCGCGCCTCGGTCGCCCCGTGTCGCCGCACGTGACTGTCTACAAGTTCCCGATCACGGCGATCTCGTCCATCACCAACCGCTTTACCGGAATTGGTCTCACGGTCGGCTTCACGGCCGCCAGCGCGCTCGCCGCTGTCGGTGCTGATGTGCCTGGTCTCATCTACGCCGCCCAGGACGTGATCCCGGGCTTCGCGCCACTCTCCAAGCTCCTTGTGGCCTTCCCAGTGACCTACCACAGCCTGAGCGCCGCCCGCCACATCGTACGTACTCGAATCTAATCGAATGCGCAGTCCAAGCGGTGTCGTTTGACTATGTGGTTCGTGCGTGTGATTAGGTTTGGGACAACCAGCCGCAGTTCATCAACAACATCGACGGCCCCAAGTCGAGCTACGCCGTCTTCGCGGCCGCTGGTGTCCTCAGCCTTGGTGCTGCGGCCTACACCATCAAGGCCCCAGTGGAGAAGCAGGAGTAAGGCGTGAGACGCTAGAGATGTAAGTGCGTCTGCGCTTGAAATTCATATAATTCATCATGTGTCACCAATGCGGTGCCGCTCCTTCGTTCGTCATGGACTCGACTTCGATCGGCCCAACGTCACGGCGCTCGCTGATCCACTCAGAAGTAGCGCCACGCCCATTAACGTGACGCTGGAACGTGGGGCTTCTTGGAGATTGATGTGTTCGGGGTACCTATCCCAGAACTGCAGGAAACAATGTTAGAGTCTCATTCGTAGACACCGCAGGCACACACTGCACCTCATGACGTGCGGCATTGAGCCAGTGATACACAATTGGGTAGGCGACAAGTAGCTTTACGACTGGTGTCACACCCGCTGGTGCGCTGTCCATCACAGTATACACGAGTGCAGGAACATCAGCGCCCACTGCCGACGCTGCACCGATGCCACCAATGCCTAGAGACAGCGCCACGCCGCAAACTCGATTCATGATCGACGAGATAGCTGTGACTTCTTGCTTGTAGATGGTGACATGAGGTGAGATGGGCCGCCCCAAGCGCTCCTGCTGCTCTGTGTACGACAACTCTGCCGGCGAGCGCACGCTTCGCGCGGCAGCAGACTTCACGTGGGCTCTGTAGCGCCGCAGCATCGCTCCTGAAGTGAGCGCTGCCTCCACAGGGCCACAGGCGCTAGTGCCCTCGTCCCATCCCGAGGCTTCACCATGTTTCTTCGCTGCGACGCCTTTCGTTATGTTGCAGCAATCCTCTTATGTTGCGGAAGAGTGGGGACAAGCGCCGCGCTTCTCCCAACTGCCATCATGGGCGGAGACGAGCGAGCGCCTGATCCCCTGGCGGAGGTACGTGGCCTCACGCGTGCAGCGCAGCCGCCGCTCTGACGCTGTCGCACAGGCCACTGCAAAGCAGGAGGCGCTGCTGAGGTCTCTGCAGCACGCGCATGGAGAATGTACGTCTCCGCTGGACGCAATCGAGACGACAGGGCTGACGTCACTGCATGGCATCTACAGTCCACCCAAACGTGTCAGATGACCTCTCGCAGCTTGCGATGCTCTACAGTATGAGTGGCGCTTATGAGAGGGCGCTACCACTGCTGCACACTCGGCTCGTGATCCATGAGAAGCACGGGCCCGTGGAGCGCGTTGGTGAGGCGTTGCAAGAGCTAGGGACAGCGTACCGCCTGCAGGGCGCCACGGAGCTAGCAGTGCAGCACCTCGAGCGGGCACTGGCTACTCGGCAGGAGTTCTACGGTAGCAGTAGCGTCAAAGTGGCGGAGACGCTCAACAGCCTCGCGCTGTTGCACCAGTCGTACGTTGCCAGTTGATTAGGTCGAACAGTCAGGATACTGACCAGTGTAGCAGACGAAGTGACGAGGCCAAGGCAGACGAGTATCAGCGGAGAAGCCTTGAAGTGCTGCTGGCGAGCCCTGAACCTGAAGACATTGAGAGCGAGGATGTGCCGTGGGAAGTATACAAGCGCCTGAAGCAGCAGCGCGGACCATCGACCGCAAGCAATAGCGTGACACTTTTCAAGGGCACTCTGCGCAAGTACGCTCAAGAGGCACTAAGCCAGTGCGGAAGTGAGACAGATGCTGCCCTTCAAGTGTCACCACAGCAATGGCCGTCAGGTCTCGTTGGTTCAGGTGCCGAGAACCCACCAGCACTGAACGGAGCGATGCACAGTGTGGTAGCAAGCCGAACGTTTCGTGCCAAATCTGACAGCGCAATTCTGAGGCTACAAGCCGAGCACCGTGCTCATGAAGAGCTGCAGGAGCGACTTTCGATTGTACAGTCTATTCATGGCGATGACAGAGTTGAAGAGTCTGTTGATCTCGTTTCGACTCAATCACCAAGTCATCAGACCACCAACCTTACAGCATTGAACGACCACCAGACCCCGCTACCCCATCCAAGCCGCACGTACGAACCGATTCATGATACTACTACTCTCCAGTCGCGTGTTGAAAGTGTGAAGCGACGATTAGCAGCTGGTGCTGTCGACGTAGATATGGAAATTGCTCGCCTAGCTGCTGACGTCGAGTTGATTGCGGCTCCTGATCTACGCCAGGTCGGTGGGGTGATGATCGATCTCGTGCGTGAAATGCATCGGATGAGGAAGCGAGCAGATCGTGATACGTCGAACCTCCCAGTGCTCGAAGGCTTCCTAGAGAAGAAAAGTGCTTCGATATTCAGGGGATGGGAGCGGCGATTTTTCAAAGTCGACCCAAGACTTGCATTTTATCGTACCACTTCAGTCAGGACGATTTTGCACGCGGATTCGCACCCCGAGGAGGCTTCTCGTTAGCGCGTATTTCCAGCATTGTAGTCCAGAGGAACAGTGCGAGTGGCGGGGGATGGCACTATTTCGACGTCGTCGTCGACTTGAGTACGCGACTGAATCCTAGGGCTTCGCGTACATATGAACTACGGGCGGATTCTGAGCAGTCTATGCGGTATTGGGTTGAGACTCTCCAGTACTATAGAGCTGTGGCTCAATCGAATGGTACGACTGCATGGTCGCCGTCAATTAGACCGAGCACATCGTGACTATTATGTAAATGGGTAATGGCATTGTGTTGTTCTCCAGCATGAAATTTCTAGATATCATCCACATGCAGCTGATCGAGAGGAACCACAGGCGCAACATTTGCAGCAGACTGGGCTTTGGCGTCTCCGTAGGCTTTCACTTCTTCGTACAGACTTGACAACCACGAGGCCTGCTTTGTTGCTGCCTGTTGAACTGCCTCGCGACCATGAGCCCATCGAGCTATCCGCCGTTGCACAGCTGTATCAGAATGTGACATGGCACGATAGTGTGAACCATTCGATCGAGAAGTCCCTGGGATCGATGACAGCGTCCGTGATGGGAAATAGACACGAGATGTTGTTGTCGGCCGCATTGTCACTGCGGAAGCGCTGAGATATGTGCGAGGTAGCGACTCGCTCACGCTTTCTGCTGGCCAATATAATCCAGGTGGATAGTCACTGAAGAAGGAGCGTACAGGCTGCTGCCTCTGCAATGAGAAACCCACTTGCTCGCTCATAGTAGGTGTACGCAGCCCCTCTTGAGACGCATCGCTTGCGTCAGACACTAGCTCCTCATCAAGTCGCGCCAATTTTGCCAGCACAGCTCTTGGATTTGTATAGTCACGATTGTTCTCGCTACTGTCCGAGTGTATGGACGACTGGTCGGTATCATCATCGTCAGACGCAAACCGCACAGCTTCTCTGGAGCGACTGCGACCGCGACGTGGCCGTAAGGAATCAAGTGCTCGCCTCATTTTCCGGAGTTTCGCGTCCCTGTTCTGAATCCAAGCGTCACGTTCTCGTAGTTGGGCCATATTGGCATTCCATGCCATTGCATTCTGATCAATCATTGTTCGCATCTCACGTAGAATTGTTGTCTTGTGGCCACCAGCCTCGCCCGCTGCTGCCCACTCTTGTTTCCATGCCTGCTTATCTTTCCTGACGTGTTCAGCTTGACGCTTCAGTTGCTTCTTTTGCTCTGCAAACAAAGCCTTTGCTTTTTCCAGAAGCTTTGTCTCATCGGACAATCGTTGGCGCCATTTCGCAATCTCACGTTTGCAGTCGTGCGATTTCGTAGATCGCGATCTGCTACTCCTATGGCCTCGTGACTTCCTTGCTTGGGTCTGCTGCGGATCCTCATCATCTTGGCTCAACTCACTGCCAGCGTCTCCAGAACGACTCCTACTTCGACTGCGTCTACGAGCAGTCGGTCTCAGTGAGGAGCTAGTGCCGACTTGTCCAGGGGAATCGTGACCATCGGTTCCTAAATTGACCGAGCACTCTTCTCGTTTCGCTTGTTGCTCTTCCCGCAGTCGAGCACGTTCCTGCACTTCGTCTCGTCGGATCTCAACTTTGACACGCTCAAGCTCACGTTCCTTACGCTCCACCATAGCTTGCTCTTCTTGGAGCAATTCATTCTCGATCTGCCTTCTCAGCTCCTTCACTTTTGCGTCCCTCTCCTGGCGTAATTGTCCTAGCACCTGGGCTTCTACTTGCTCCTCGTACTCAATCCGGCGTTGTTTCTTGCTTTCAAATTCATCTGCCAGTTCCTCCACCTGCCTTTCGTGCTGAGCACGGACCCTCGCTTTTTGTCTCATCAGCGCGTGTTCCTCTCTTTCCTGGAAGTCGCGTAGTTGGGCCATCCAGTCTCGCTTCAGTGTACGCTTTCGATGCTCATACTCCAGTCTTTCGACTAGAGGCAATGTCTCCAAGGCCGACATGTGCATTTTCGACATCGCAGAGCGAAGGGATGCGATCTCTACGTGAAGAGACTCGATTTCGACACTTTGGTCGCGACAACGACTGTCTGAAGTTGCACAACGCCGATTTGCGACTTCTAACTGCGATGCCAAGTCGGCCAAGTGCTGTTCCAGTTCTGATTTGTTGACATCAGCGAGCTGCAAACGCACAAGTAGAGCGTCTGCTGACGTAGCGCCTGGCCGTAAGTGATTTGAAAAACTTGAATGCGCTTGTGCTTGAGTTTGAGCATGCAATAACGCTGTCTGTGCCTCTTCCTTTTCAAGTGTAAGAGTTTTAATACGTGTCCGTGTACTTTCCAGCTCCGTCTTCATTGCCTTCAGTTCTTCTTTGGAATGTTGTAACTCCTTCTCGATAGTTTTCACAAGTTGCTCAGCTCGTTCTTTACCATTCAGTATTCCATCTCGCTCGGCCTCAAGCTGCTGAACACGGAGTTTGAGCTGAAAGTCACCACGAGATGCTGCACTTTCTTGATCCTTGTATCGAATTTCGACAGACTCTACCTTTCGTTTTGTCTGCAGCAGCTCATTCTCGAGTTCTTCTTTTTCGCTTCTTGCCGCTGCCAGTAGCTTGACGAGTGCCTCTCTATCCTCACCTTCTTTACGTAGACGTGTTTCTTTGTCTGTTAGCTGACCTTCGAGGCGTTTAATTGTTTCTTGCTGGCGGTTGCAGTCGTCTTCAAGTGATTTCGAACGGGTTACGAGTTCGTTGTTTTCGTTGCGTTGGCCTTTGATTCTGTTTTCCAGAGCAGCCATTTCAGCTCCCTGCTGATTGATCTTGTTATATAGATTATCCCTGTCTTCTTGGGTGGCACGCAAATCGCGACCAAGCTTCTCAAGCTCCTCATCGAGTCGCTTCAGTTTGTTTTGTTGGGCTTGGGTATCTAGGACAGCGCGTGATTTTGCTGTCTCGGCTTCGTGCAACTGCAGTGTAAGCGATTCTATCGTTGTTTCCAGGTGTCTCCTCGCCTTCTCCAGGTGAGCTTTCTGGTTCGTAGTATCTTTCTTCTCGTCTTTCTCTTTAGTGAGCGCCAGTTCCGCAATCTCCTTTTCACTATTCAATCGAGAGAGTTCCGCTTTTACTTGCTCTGTCTCTTTTGATTTCTTCTCAAAACGGTCCCTCCATTTCACGAGGTCCTGATCCTTGCGCTCACATTCATCCACAAGGTGATCACGTTCTGCTTGAACAGAAGATAGCGAGGATTCGAGGGAGTGCAGCTTTTGCGTCATCTGCCGCTGCTTTTCGACCAGTTGAATTCTCTCTGATGATAGCAAATCTAATTTTTCGTCTTGCTCACTTAGGCGTTGACGAAGGTCGCTTAGCTCTCCGGCTCCGCCGCTCGTGGAGCCGTGCGATGCACCAGAAACTTGCGCTTTCAGCCGAAGCTCGTTGACTTGCTTCTTGGTCTCAGCGATTTGATCTGTCAGCGATTCGTTTTCGCTTTGTGCCTCGACGAGAGAAACCAATTTCTCCTCCAGCCGACTTGACTTTTGTCGTACGTCGCGCGTCAATCGCTCGATATCGCTATGCTGTTCTTGTACCTTCGCCTCTAATATCTTTATTTCCTCTTCCTGCTGCGTGATTCTATCTGCGCATGCCTGTTCTTTGTACTTCATCTGTGTTAGCTGACTCTTGAGGTCCGCTGCTTCGCCAGTAGCAACTCGCGTTTTCTCCACCTGAGCGTCGAGATCTTCTTGAAGAGCCTTGACTCGAAGCGACATGGTATCTTTTTCTGCCTCTTTTTTCTTGACCTTCAAGATCTCACCATCTTTCTCCGCTTCGATTTGGTACTTGGCTTCAGTGAGTACTTGCAATTCATTCTGCAAGTTTTCAACTCGCTTACTTAACTCGTCGCTTTCTCGTTTTGCCACTCCAAGTTGGCTGTGAAGTTGCTCAATTTCCCACTTCTGCTGTGTTACGAGAGCTTTTGCTTGTTGCTCTGCTTGTTCACTTGTCTCAAGTGTGTGAGCAATCTTTTCTTGTAACTGCTTCTTCAAAATTTGAATTTCTCCCTCTAAGCTAGCTTTCTCAGTGATACACCGGGAGAGCTCGCCTTCCCGTCGACGTGCATCTTGCTCCGCAGCTGCTTTATCCAATCGGGCCGACTCCTGTAGCTCTCGGATGTGTTTCTCATGGCGTTCACTTCTCATGGTCTCTTCACTGAGCTGGCTCTGTAGCGCTCCGATTGTCCTCTCCGCGTCTGTATGTTCCACTTGTCTCAAATTTGTGTCAGTCTCTTTCTTGGCGATCACTTCATCCAATTGCTCCTTGAGGGATTTCTTCTCATTAGACTCCTTCAACAATTGGTCTTTAATCTGTGAGTTCGTCTTGCTTGAAACAGCAAGTTGGTCCTGAAGATCGGCGATCTCATTTTGAAGTTGTTGAACCGTATCCGATTCTTCCTCTGCTCTTGGCGCTTCGATCGTGCGTTCCGTAGATTCACGTACTTGATTCTCGAGTTCAGCGCATTTTGTCTTCCACTCTTCATTTCGCCTAGAGAATTCGGCATTCTTCTCTTTCTCCTGCCGAAGTGCGCTTTCAAGTTCGACTTGTGCTTGACGCAGTGCGTTCACCTCTCGTTCCACGGCAGCGTTCTGCTCAGCGTGCACCTCTGAGTTGGTTTGGGCATTTCGTAACTGGCGAACTTCTACGCGCAAACGGTCAATCTCTGAGTTAAGTGTTGCCACCTGTCCGCGGGTGGTTTCAAGATTCTTCTGCTCAGCTGAAAGAGCTTCTTCTAATGCTTGAATACGCTTCTCCTTCCGAGGGCACTCCTCGCAAAGCGTATTAAAATTCTCTGACGCGGGTGCTGTAGTTGTGCGCAGCGTTTGCAACTCGCCTGTGGCAGTCTCTAATTGAATATGTAATGCGTCTGCGCGTTTGTTGGCTGCAGCATTCTCCGTCTCTAGCTCCGTGCATTTGCTCTTCAGTGTCGTCGCCTCATCTTCGACGCATCGTAGCTGACTGGATAGCTTGTCTATTTCTTTCTGCAACTCTCCTGCTTCTCGGATCTGCTCGCCTTTCCGGACGGCCAACTTCTCCTCCTTTTCCTGTTCCTCACGAAGTTCATGTAGTCGTGCTTGGTGCCGCGTCTCTAATCGCTGCAGTTCCTTTTGTTGGTCACGTTCAAGCTCTTGCTTTTTATGGGACAACGCGTTTTCCATGTCCGTCTCAAGACGCTTCAGCTTTTCTTTTCGCTCTCGTAGTAAGTTGTTTTCCTCTTTATCGTACTGGTTCTCGATATCATTTAGCTTTCTTTCCAGCTCCTTCCTTTTCTGTTTCACCTTGACATCGTCTTGCTCCTCCAACTCCTCCAACTCGGCTTTACTCTTCTTCGTCTGAGCGGCGACCTTCTTTTCATGCTCTTCTTCCATCTCTATGATAATCTTCGCGTGCTCCTCGGCTAACTTCTGCTTCTTTTGCTCGAACTCGGACACTATTCCATCCATCTCCGCTTTTGTATCAACTTTTACGACGCCTGAGGCTGTAGGCAACGGTTTTTTGTGAGAAGATTACCAAGTGGTGGCTTCGAGAGCGCGTTCGAGGGCGCCTTGTGCTCTCCATCGTCCTCTTCTTCCTCCTCTACTACGTCGCCATCGTTATCCTTTGCTTCTCCTTTCAGCCGCTAAGTATTGACACCAGTCAGTGGCTTCTAATAATCCAATACGACACCATGCTACTTACGCCAAGACTCGCCACAGGCCTCAAGCCACTCGCTGAGCCGAGTCCACCGGAGCTGAGTCGTCCGAGTTTGCCTCCACCGAGACCCGGCAGCGGCTTCTTCTCTAACGAGCCGCCCCTTGCGAGTACCGGTGGGCCAAGTGGCTCTGCTGCTGCCTTGGCCGCCGCTTTCATTGCCTTTTTCTTGCCTCCTTTCTTGCCCAGCAGCTCGGCCACGTCTTCCTTCTCCTTCTTCTTGCGCTCGTCTCCTTCCACTGCCGGTCTCCCTGACTGCGATCGCTTCTTCTTGTGGTCCTCATACACCTTCCGGTAGTACTCATCGCATGGGTGGTCCCATGTACTCTGGCCCGTTGCGAAGTTGAAGTAGTAGATCTCCTCCGTGTCCGTGGTCTTGCATGGCTTCCAGTTCTCTGGCAGCGGCGCCTTCAGTCCTTCGCGTGCGATCCAGAACAGGTCCTGCTCCGTCTCCAGGTCCATGCCTAGCCATGACGCGTACTCCTGCACTTCCTTCTCCGTTGGCTCATAATTGGGGTCGATCTCTTCCTCCAGCACGATGCTGTCGCCTTGTGCCTCCATATTCCCCTCTCGTGTCTCTTCGGGCTCCTGTTGGGTATTGTTCCTAACCACTTCATATTAGTGTTCTTAACTATGACAAGCTGTCCATTTGGATCTTTTTGACCGACCATCACTCCGGTTTCCCTTGCCGACGCGGAAGTCTCCACCATAATGCAACTGCACCAAGGAGTCGGAATGCGATGTTGAGGGGAATTCTCCTCGCGTCCATAGAAACCGCATCTCACATTGCAACAACAACTAGGTTTTTTAGCGAAAATGTATTACGAGCATCGACTAGTTCTCTCGAGGATATGCAAGCGCGGTTGAATTGTTATCATCCTGTCAATGGGCGCTTCTCAGTTCGGCGCCAAAGAAAGAAAGCGCCGCAAAGACGGAAGGCAACATTCAGAGCTACTAGAATCACGCAGTCGGACCACATCTTCCCCCGTTTCACGCTG
>KE464315.1:15807-26374 GCA_000387445.2 Pythium aphanidermatum DAOM BR444 | reverse complement strand
ATTCCCAAGGCGAGGAGTGAGTTTTTCTCGCCTTGCTTCCGTGGAGCGACATTTTTACCGGAGTAGACGCTTGGGTATTCCCTGAGAGAATCACTCCATCCAGACCGACGACTCTCCCTGTGTTGGTTCTTCCTCCTATTCTTCAATCTACCCTCATGGCAACAAGCTCCTCCCATCGCGTGCCCACTCCTCATCATCGGTTTGGCTCTATTTCAATACATGCCTCTTCTGTAGTTTCCTTCTTTGAATTTGTTGGCGTCGAAAGTTCGATATCTCAGCAGCGGGCTTAGCCCCGGAACTGACTGTACTGCATGATGATTGGGTTTTCACCATTTCGATTTGTGTTAACGCCAACTTGGTCTGGAAATGGTGGATTGGCTCAATTCTGAGTCATTTTGTGAGCAAGGTGATGGTGAAGTGTCGTCTATTGGAGTGTGTTTGATGATTCATAACAGTATGCAACCGCTTCGGACCAGCACAGTCCTATGCTACAGTATTCGTACTACTACGTACTACAGTATTATTCTGTCGGGGTACACCTTCAGAGAGCAGCACTAGTTTGGAATGCCAACGTTAACGCCATCCTGCACAGTAAGCGGATTCGCGGCGGACTTGATGTAGCAGCCCTGGGAGCTAGCGACATGGGAGAAACCTCTGCATCCAGGCGTGGCTGCGCACTTGTCGCAGCACTGCGCGAACGAGAGGCCGAACTGCGCGAACATGTCTGCGCCAACAATGTCTCGGCGAATGACGAGTGAACATTTCTGCACCGTGGACGACACGGCCCCTACCTTAGCAATGCGCTGGCTTGGAGCACCCTTAAGGTAGCACCAAGCTTTTCCATCAGCGTTGTAGTTCACAAACGTATACGAAAGGCATCCTGCTGTCGATAGGCACAGGTTGCAACACTCTTCAGGCAACAGCACGGATACACTGCGGATGTCGTTACCCGGGTAATCGAACCCAACTTCTTGCGTTCCGCACTTCTTGGTGTCGATAGTGCGGCATTGGTAGAATGATGGGTTCCACGGCTGACAATACTCTCCAGCAAGACATGCTTGTGGACCCGTGGAATCATTGCCGCAAGGTTGGCCCTTAGCTGGAGCAGGAGCTGGCGTTGGTAGCGGTGGACTACTGGGTGGGAATGGCAGCACCGGAGGTGGGGAGCCACCGTCCGAGGTCGGAGCAGGAGGTGACGGAAAGCGCGAAGGTGGAGCAGGAGAGCCGATATCTTCTGTCGACGTTGGGGTAGGAGGTGTCGGGATACGTGAGGGTGGCGCAGGAGAGCCGACATCCTCCACCGGCGTTTGCGGTGATGGGAAGCGCGAGGGTGGCGGAGGTGAACCGTTGTCCGCAAGCGAACGAAACTTCACAGCAGGCGATGGCGATGCCTCATTTGCAGCGCTTAGTGGTGTGCTCACTGCAAGCGCGCAGGCGACAAGCAATGCCTGGAGAGACCGCACCATCTTGCTGTTCGATCTGGTGGGATGGGGTTGAGAGGGAGAACGAAGCGAAATGAACACTACGCCAATAGAGAAACATGGACCACTCACACGCTCTAGAGCTCCATCCAAACAGTGGCTCAGACGGTGAGATATATGCTCCGGTGCTGAACAATGGCAACTTTCCTGCATTCGCCATGATTGGCTACTGCCATGTGAATCATGCGAGAGATGCTGCGTTGGATTCCCAACCGATGACTGATGGCTTCTTTGGCAGGCCATGTTTTATGGCATGAACTTCACAATGAAAAAGACGACGGCCAACGCGCCGAACGTATCTCACCTGTGAAAATGCCACATGTATTCCTGGCGGCAGGTTCATCCATCCTACCATTATGCGAGAATGATACCCATGCCAACTCCGTCATTGACAGTGCGAGCCTCAACATCGGACTTGAGGTAGCATCCCTTCGAATCGTACGCGTACGAGAAGCCCTTGCACCCTCCAGTGGCGGCGCACTTATCACAACATTGGTCAAATGTGAGGCCAAATTGTGACAGCATGTCGTTGCCTGGCGCATCCCTGCGGATGAGAACCCTGCACTTGGTCACGACTCCCGAGACCGCACGTGGGTTCTTTGCAAGCTGTCCGAGGCCACGTTTAAGGTAGCATCGTGCCTGGCCATCTTCGTTGTAGTTCACGAACGTGTACGTCTTGCAGGACTCGGTGATTGCGCACAGATCACAGCATTGCTCAGGGAGAAGTACTGGGACAGTCATGATATCATCACCAGCGAAGTCGACTCCGACGACTTGAGTACCACACTTTGCCGATGTCATGGGGCGGCACTGGTAGAACGACGGGTTCCACGGCTGGCAGTATTCATCGGATCTGCAATCGCTTGGCCCACTCTGTTCATTACCACACGGCTGACCGCGCGCTTGCGTTGGAGCTGGAGGTGGAAAAGTATAATAGGTGGATGTTGGGAGCGGAGGCATGGTTTTCGAAGGAGGAGTTGGAGACACCGGTTCTGGATCAGGATCTTCCGTTGTCGGTGCGGGCGTGGATGGTGGCGCTGGGGTGTAGCCGTGAGGAGGGGGCGGCGTGAGATATTGTGCAGGGGGCGGTGGGGAGTAGTCGTCGTCGTCCTCATCGTCCCACTGCGGTCGGATCTTGATCGGTGGGGCGGAGGAGTCGTTGTTCGGTGGTGGGGATGCGTGCAGTGATCCATCACCCGCAGGAGTCGTATCCAATGAGGCCGAGTAGCTCGGTGTTGGAATTTCAGTCGAAGTACTGCTCGGTTGCGGTGTGGCAGAAGGTAAAGAGCTCTGCGTCGAGACCGAGGGCAGAGGCGTTGCCGATGAGGTCTCCTGAGATGAAGAGGGGACATTCGACGTGGCCTCGATCGGCGTTGGCACCACACTAAGCGGCGGAAACGTGATGTCAATGTCATGCATGGAGCCGGAAGAAGAATCGTGTCCGACGTCGACTGGAGGTGCGGGTGGAGCGCTGTCGAATGAAGAATCCACATTCAGCCTGATCTTCTGAGTCGGAACCGGGCGCGGTCGAGTTGGGACCGTCAGTTCGACGTGACTGCGGGGGTCCGATGCTGCAGGATTTTCCTGCGCTTCCGCCAGAGCGATCAAGCATGCCACACCGACAAGTAATCGCATGACGAGCATCGAAGCTGAAAACGCTCTTTAGTTGGTGGGAAGATCGCAAATGGCGGGCACGAAGGGCATGTGCCAGCAAGACGCGAATTCCCTTGAGCCTGCAGATATTTAACGTGGTGGCGCAAGAGGTCATGCAGCTGCACGCAGCGGGACCATTCGTACTACACGTACTCGTTTCCCGCCTGGCCAGACGGGAGCTTGCACATGCCATTAACCTAGTACTGTACTGTAAGAGGTTGCACAGGAATCGCGTCCTGTTACAATACCGATCGTGCGGATCTTCCAAGACAGGCCTGCTGACCGTCAGCAGGCCTGACGTGGAGCAGAAGGCCATCATCATGGACTGTTCAGGCATATCAGAGCAAATCGGTACAGTATCACCCATCAAATCAGAACACATCACGAAGAGGATGACTCGTCCGACGAGGGTAGATTTTTGGCTGTCACCACGATGTTCATGAAGGCACAGTCAAAAATCGGTTTGGTTGCTGAGCACAAGCTCCATGACGAAGCTTGCGCTGGCCTTAGGTGGTACTGTCTCGTCAGCTGAGAAGTCTTTAGAGGGCTCGTGAGTGCAGTTGAGCGCAAATGTTGGAAGCTGAAGATCCGTCATGTTGAAGAGAGCAAACCAATAGGATTGTGCACATCGTGTCGTACAGTACTGCATGTATGGCCTCACCCTGGAAGCCACTGCGGCCCGCAGTGGCTTCGAAAGACATCATCATCACCTGATGCCGTCCCGAGACGCCCATCGGACATACTCGCAACAATCAGACGCAAAGAAGTACATAGCCACCATCCCCGGTGTGCGTGTAGGACGTCTGATCCGAGCTCGGACTTGACACTCGCCTTCGAAACCGCTGATGTAGCTGTGGACCTGAATCGACTAAGCTCAGACCATAATCGTAGATTTCCTTGTCGTATCGAGTAGTCTGGAATTGTAGAACCGCAATCGCACTGGTGTATTCGCCCAACCAACGTGTGCACTTCAGGCATCCTGATAGAGTCTGTATGTACTGTACCATTGAGATCCTTTAGGAGTTCAACTACATGTTAAGACGACATCCCACGCACCTGTAAATCACAACACTGTTGGCAACAGTTCAGGGGAAACCCGCAACAGTGTTGCGGGTTTCCCCTGAATGTAGCCATGGATGACAGCGGCTGATACCACAGAGTACTGTAGTACGACTGCACCGAGCACTCGATGCTCTCCGCACAACTCGCTCCGTCCTGAAAACCTTCAGCAGATGCTGTACTTTACCAAGATCTGACTATCAATACATGTCCCCGCCTAGAAAGCCTGTCATCGAGTCCACCGGCTGCCTCAAGCCACCCTCCAGCAGTTGGGCTTCATCAGGACTCCTGATTCAGGAGCGAGACATCGAGAGATGGCTACATTCGATGGGGGGAACGCTTGCATCGCATTCCATGTAAACTGTGTGATAGTGATGAGCAAGAAATCCACTGGGGTGCAGTGGATTCTTGTGCTCACCATTTATAAAAATCCAGTGTGCCGTCGAGGTGGCGGACCGACAGAGAGACGCACCATCAACTGATGGTCAGTCGTTTGACTTCTCTTGGGCCGGTTGCAGGCCATTCGCCTCGACAACATCGCCGCATTGTCAAGCAACTCTCAAGGCTCCAGATGGGATTGACGCGCTTCAGGTGCGGAACGAACCCACAGACAACACAATCGGATTTTAGAGATCAAACAGCAGGAAGCACCCACAAAAAGAGAAAAAGCCGGTTCAAAAGATTATGTTATAGAGGTTCGCGGACGACCATGGCAGTTCCGTGCTACCGGCTGCAGCCCAATGGAAATGCTGCGAGCGCCATCCCACGTCAACAAACCGACCCCCATGCGCCAGTCCACGCCAAAGTCGTCTCGCATGAGGCTCATGGATACGATGCCACTCCTGCATTTGCATTCCAGGTGAACATGCGCCACATCAAGTACGCACCGAAGCTACCAGTCATCTCGGAGGACCTCACGGCCAGCATGATGGCAGCCAGGAGGAGGGAGAATCGGCACAAGGCGTTGCTCCAGTACAAGCGCGAGGTGAAGGAATGCACTTCGAACTTATTTGCCAGTGAGTCCGTTGTGACGGTCGGAAAGGTGATTGAGGGAAATGGAAGTGGGGCAGAGGCGGTTCCTGTGATGCTCGAGCCCATCCGACACCGTGCCGACACAGCAACCACTGCACCACCATCGCGGGACCCAACACTTCGAAGAGCTAGTGCCGGTGATGCTGAGTGTCGTGGAGAAAACAAATATGGCCGAAGTATTCTACACGAAGCAGTGCGGAGAGGAGACGTAGGGGGCGTGCAAAGAATTCTCGCCGCACAACCTGGCCTCCTACGCCGAGAAGACAACCGAGGCAACCAGCCTCTCCACTACGCAGCGAACGCAACGACGAAGAATGCGGATCAAATCGTCTACTGGTTGTTGAAAGCCGGTGCGTTCGTAAATGCACTCAACAAGCGCCAGCAGTCGCCGTTGCTCATTCACGTCATCTCAAATGAAAGTGACGACGACCTCGTGACACGCATCTTGCTCCACAACAACGCCAAGCCACGAATCAAGGTTTCGGACACCATGATGCTGCATCAATACGCCAAGGCCCGCGGTCTCCACAAGATCGCAGTCGCCTTGAGCGAGTACCTTTGAGCGTCTAGAAATCCTCCCTTTAAGTTATGAACTATAGAGCTTTTATCTTCATGCTTTGTGTGTGGTTGAATCGAGTGGCTTGACACTAACCACTACGTCTCCGTCCGCCAATACTCCACCGACGACGCCCTCCCCGTAGACTCTACATAGAGGGATCCTGAAGAAGCTGACGCGCACTGCCGGCCATTCACCACGGGCAGCGTCCCATTTGAACGCCTGGTGCCGCAACCGGCGCGGTCTCTAACACGACGGTTGCCTTCGAGTGTTGGTTGCGACGACAATGTTGGTACCTGAGCCGTGACCTCTTACAACTAATGTTCACTTTGCCTCCCTTCCAATCCTTCGCACTTCCTTCGCTGTTCGATACCTCCTTACATCCATTCTCTTGCTGTAACGAATAAAACGAGTATCCGGTCGAAGTATCATTTATCGAAGGTCGCATCTGAGTCGGCGCTTGCAGTCGCCTTTTGCCTCGTGTGCGCCGTGTCGCTGACGTCGCCCTGGCCAGCAGTCACACCTGGAACACGGCTGCAGAACTGTTCTGCGCCGAGCACTTCGCTTCCTGCGCCCTCCATCGGAAGTCGCATCAGTATGGGGCTTCGCACCGTCGGCGAGAAGAAGCCGCTGCTGGGCGACGCCAAGCGCGACGCCGAGTTCGCCCATGGGCTCGGCGACACGTGGCCCAAGCAATTCAAGGGCTTTGGTGCCTCGGTGTTCTTCACGTGGATCAACCCGCTCATGCGCCTCGGGTACCAGCGCCCGCTGCAGCATGACGACCTGTACCAGCTGGACCCGGACAACCGCGCGCACTACGTCGGCGAGGTCTTCCAGCGCAACTGGGAAGCCGAAGTGCGCAAGAAGCCACTGCGTCCGAGCCTCTCGTGGGTGCTCGCCCGCACGTTCGGGTCGCAGGTGCTTCATGCGGCACTCCTGAAGCTCATCCATGACTCGTTGCAGTTCGTGGGGCCACTCATGATCAAGGATATCATCGCGTACCTTAAGGACCCGACAGCGCCGCTGTCGCAGGGACTGCTCTACACGCTCATCGTGTTCGTCTCGGGTGTGATCCAGTCGTTTATGCTTCGAAACTACTTCTTCTACTGCTTCGAGACGGGTCTGCGTGTGCGTAGTGCCATCTGCACGGCGGTCTACCGCAAGTCACTGGTGCTGTCGGCGTCTGCTCGTCAGAAGAAGACAACGGGTGAGATCACCAACCTCATGTCGATCGACGCGCAGCGCCTTCAGGAGTTAACCAATTACATCAACAGTGTGTGGTTCTCCATCTTTCAGATCGCCATGTCGTGCTTCCTGCTTTGGAAGCAGATCGGTGTTTCGACCTTCGCTGGTGTGGCGGTCATCATGCTGATGCTTCCTGTGACCTCGTCGATCTCCAAGCTCATGCGCCGCCTACAACTGCGTCTCATGAAGGTGAAAGATGAGCGTATCAAGATCTGTCACGAAGTGCTGTCAGGTATGAAGGTGATTAAGCTTCAGGCTTGGGAAAACTCGTTCACTCGCCGTGTCATGGATTTCCGTAACGACGAGCTGAAGAAGCTGGAGACGTACATCTACGCGCGAAGCGGATCGATTACGCTTTTCTCCGCGATTCCATCGCTCGTGACAGTCGCGTCGTTCATGTCGTACGTGCTTCTCGGCAACACGCTGGACGTCGGCACAGCTCTCACGAGTCTGGCACTGTTTAATATTCTCCGCTTCCCTCTCTTCATGCTTCCTCAAGTGCTCAACTCGATTGTTGAGGCCAGCGTCAGTGTTGACCGTCTCCGCGACTACTTCTCTGAAGAGGAGCGCGTCAAGGTCGGCACGGGAGACCTCACGGAAGTCGGTGTCAAGGTTGTTCACGCCGACTTCGCCTGGGAGGGAACTACTAAGGAGGAGAAGATCGGTGGCGACGACAGCTCTGTGATGGATTCATCTGTCAGTGGCAAGATGGACCCGGACTCTACTGTACTTCGTAATGTGAACCTCCAAGTGAAGTCAGGCCAACTGTGTGCGATTGTCGGTCACGTGGGTGCCGGTAAGTCTACGCTACTGAGCGGAATTCTTGGCGATGCAAACTGTACGCAGGGCTCTGTCGCTGTGCGTGGCTCGATTGCATACGTCTCTCAGCAGCCGTTCATTCAGAACGCTACCGTCCGTGACAACATCACGTTTGGCCTATCATTCGACCAGAAGCGCTATGATGAAGCTGTTCGTGTGAGCTCTCTGAAGAAGGATCTCGCGATTTTGCCTGGTGGCGACATGACTGAGATCGGTGAGAAGGGAATCAACCTCAGCGGTGGTCAACGTACTCGTGTGGCGATTGCTCGAGCTGTTTACCAAGACGCGGACATCTACGTTCTCGATGATATCTTGTCAGCTGTTGACAGCCACGTTGGTCACGACATTTTCACTCACTGCATCAAGGAAAAGCTGAAGGACAAGCTCGTGCTGCTCGTCACGCACGGTCTAACTTTCCTTAACCAGTGCGATAACATTGTGGTCATCGAGCGTGGGCTGATTGTTGAGCACGGCGCATACGACGATCTGATGGCTCAAAACGGTGTCCTTACAGATCTCGTTTCAAAATACAAAGAGCACGATCAGGGTCAGACGGTGGAAGAACTTGAAGAAGAGATTAATCCTGTATCGGCCTTAGAAGAGGATGATGACGAAGATGATATCCATGTCCAAGCTATAAGCCGCTCTCGCACTTCTTCAATGCGAAGCGATCTCACGCATGAAGGCGAGCTCGTCAATGATGGGCAGTTGCTTGTTGATGAGGATCGCTCAACAGGTGATGTGGTGTGGTCAGTATACAAGTGGTGGATCGATGCGTTTGGCGGCTATTCGGCTGGTTTGTTTGTGCTGCTCATTTTCGTTGCAGTCCAAGCGCTCAACTTGTCTTCGACGTTTTGGCTCTCGTACTGGTCTGAAAATGCTGCTGATCACAAGGACTCGCAGATGGACTATCTATACGTCTTCATCGCTTTGAACGCGTTATACGCTTTTGCGCTATACGTTCGTGCGATCGCGGTTTACATGCGTGGTCTCAAGGCCAGTAAGATCCTGTTCAAGTCACTTCTTGGGCGAATCCTTCGTGCGCCGACATCGTTCTTCGACACGACACCTATCGGTCGTATTGTGAACCGCCTATCAAAGGATGTTTACACGGTCGATGAAGGAATCCCTGCTACATGGAGCCAGCTTTTCAACACTCTCATGAGCGTTATCTTCACGCTTGTCACGATCTCATATGTGACCCCGATGTTCATGGTCATCTTGCTTCCCGTCATGGTCGGTTACTACATGTCCCAACGGTACTTCATCAAGACTTCTCGTGAGCTCCAGCGCCTCGACTCGATCAGTCGTTCGCCAGTGTTCGCCTTGCTCTCGGAAACGCTAGATGGTTTGCCCACGATTCGTGCGTACAGCGCTGAGGACAAGTTCGCTGAACGCAATGAACAGCTGTTGGATCGCAACCAGCGTGCATACTTCCTCAACTTCGCTGTTAATTGCTGGCTTGCGCTCCGTCTTGAGTTTGTTGGTACCCTCGTTGCGTCGTTTGCGGCTCTCTCTGCTGTGTTGGCCCATCAAACGACTTCCCAGGCTGGAGAGAAATTCGCAGGTCTTGCTGGCGTGTCGCTATCATACGCATTCAGTGTCACTCAGTCTCTCAACTGGTCTGTTCGAATGTTTAGCCAGCTGCAGACTCAAATGGTCTCAGTTGAGCGTATCAAGAAGTACTCCGAGATGGAAACCGAAGCAGCGCTTACGAGCGTTGGCAAGTTGCCTGCTCAGGAAGAGTGGCCATCGCAAGGCGAGATCGTTTTCCGCAACGTTAACTTGCGCTACCGTCCAGGTCTTCCTCGTGTATTGCGCAACTTGTCGCTCACTATCCGTCCGCGTGAGAAGGTTGGCATTGTCGGTCGTACTGGAGCGGGAAAGAGCAGTTTGGTGGTCGCTCTCATGCGACTTGTGGAGCTCGACTCAGGTGCAATCTATATCGATGGCGTTGACACGAGCTCGCTCGGACTGCACGATGTGCGTGGGAAGATAAGCATTATCCCTCAGGACCCAGTGCTGTTCTCAGGAACTGTGCGTAGTAACGTCGATCCGTTCGACCAGTACACCGACGATCAGATTTGGACGTCTATCCGACGCGCCCACCTGGGCCATGCCGTGTCAGCGCTTGACAGTCGTGTGGACGAGAAGGGCACCAACTTCAGTGTCGGTGAACGACAGCTCATCTGCATTGCTCGCGCACTGCTCAAGCGCTCCCGTATCATTCTTATGGACGAAGCCACAGCCTCGATTGACACCGAGACCGACCGCAAAATCCAGGAGAGTATCCGTGAAGAGTTCAAGGACTGCACGTGCCTCACCATCGCACACCGCATCAATACGATTCTCGACGCAGACCGCATCCTCGTCATGGAGAAGGGCGGTGTGGGCGAGTTCGACACGCCAGCCGCACTGCAAAAGAAGGCCGATGGTCTCTTCAAGTCTCTTGTGGACCACTGGCGTGAGGGAGCGAGTAGCTAAGCAGGCAGGAAGGAGCTCTTTCATCTACAGTCAGTTCCGGGGCTAAGCCTGCTGCTGAGATATCGAACTTTCGACGCCAACAAATTCAAAGAAGGAAACTACAGAAGAGGCATGTATTGAAATAGGGCCAAACCGATGATGAGGAGTGGGCACGCGATGGGAGGAGCTTGTTGCCATGAGGGTAGATTGAAAAATAGGAGGAAGAACCAACACAGGGAGAGTCGTCGGTCTGGATGGA
>KE464314.1:3068-20488 GCA_000387445.2 Pythium aphanidermatum DAOM BR444 | reverse complement strand
AGGTGCGCCTTTTCGACAGGAGCGTCCTTCTTGTCGTGGTGCTCGGCCGGCTTCTCAGTGTGTCCGGCGTCGTGCTTCGCTGGTTCCTCCTTCTTGTCACTGTGCTTCTCATGACCAGCATCATGCTTTTCATGGTGGTGCTCATTCTTCTCATGATGATCGTGCTCTTTATGGTGCTCCTGCTTCTCGTGGCCAGTCTGCGGAGGCTTGTCTGCGGTGGCATGGAGATCATTGGTGCTCTTCTTGTGCTCGTGCTCTCCACCACCACCGGCCTCTGCATGCAAATCCTTGGTGCTCTTCTTGTGGTTATCACCACTTACTGTCGCTTCGGCCGACTTCCCAGCACCATCCGATTCCGAGACCCAAATGGCCTTCAGTTTAGTGAACTTTTCGGCATCGTCGGCACTGGATTCCATGATCGCTTTTGACTGCTGGAACTTGGAGGCATCGTACTGAGCGCCTTCGATGGAGCCTGCTGATCCCATGGCTTAACTGACGGAAGCTGCTCTTCTTGACTGCTGGCAAAAGGCTGAATGAACCCCCAGCAACTGACCAGGAAGCGTCTCCGAGTTCAGTCCCGTGGCGTCCATTTTGGGGCTGCTTGGAGTGGGATAAGATCGCAAAGTGTAGCCATTTATAAGTTGTGACACATTTTAGCCAATCATAACACATTTTGTGTGCATGATAGACCAATCAGAGAGCCTGATTCAGAAGATGTCACTCACGAGGTCTCCGAAGTCGCCCACCCAGCAGATGTGATCAACATGATTGGTGCCCCCACACCCGTGGTAAGGATCAGAAAAACTTCAGCTTCGGCATGATTTACCTTCGTCGTAACCGCTTCTGGTGTCATTTAGCCGTCATATAACCATGACATTTAAGCTGTTCTACCATCTGCCTCGTACGTACGATGCTGCTTGCCCCACAATCTTCCTCGCCACCGGAGCACTCTTCTCCGTTCTATACAGTACTGCAGCGTCCTCGTTGATGGTCAAAGCCGCCACCTCAATGCGCAATCAACGCTGTTCAGCGTCCACAACTGCACGTGTTTGCACAACCGCGTTCAGACGGTGTCTCCAGCAGATTTTGCGAAGCACCATGTTAGCAACCGCCATGAGGTTCGTACCACTTTTCTCCCCACTTGATTTGACGGCAGTTTGCCATCCTACCAGTGCCGTGTTGCGGTTTTCCGCCAATGAGACGCAAGTTGAACAACGACCGGGCGCCTCATGTACCAGTACCACTTGAGGATCCGTCGGCCAGGCAGGTGACGTCCGTGGGCGTAGACGAAGGCGCCGCCGTCATCAGTCTCGCATTCGCCGCCCGCCAGCCAGACCGAGAGAAGACCAAGCGCCATGCTGTCGCGTAACCTGCTCCGTGCGTCCAACCGCATGGCCGTGACGCTCGGCCGCCGCCACGTTGCCCCCATTACGGTCGATGTGGGCAAGCACATCGACGTGGACCACCTGCAGGTGACCAAGATCGACACGCCCAAGACCAAGCTCCCGAAGGAGAAGCTCACGTTCGGCACGACCTTCACAGACCACATGTTCGAGGTGGACTGGGAGAAGGGCCACGGCTGGGGCAACCCGCAGATCCGCCCGTACGGCCCCATTCAGATGGACCCAGCCAGCGCCTGCCTGCACTACGCGCTTGAGTGCTTTGAAGGCATGAAGGCGTACAAGGATGCGCAGGGCCGCGTGCGTCTCTTCCGTCCTGACATGAACATGAAGCGTCTCAACTCGTCCATGAAGCGTCTGTTGCTGCCGGTACGTGGCCTGTATGCCGTGTTGGTGGAAGAGCCCCAGAGATTAACTCGTGTGCGGCTTTATTTTGACAGCAATTCGATGAAGACCAGCTGACTGAGTGCCTCAAGTACGTTTGCATCGTGTTTCTCTGGAAGAGCTGTGGAGCAAAATTCTGACATGTAATGTGCTCTGCAGGGAGCTCCTTCGTCTTGATCACGAGTGGATCCCAGAGGGTGACGGCTACTCGCTCTACATCCGCCCAACGGGTATCAGCACCCACGTACGATACTCCTGACGCAGTTGAGATGATGACAAAGTCTCAGGCTAACCCGTTGTCCTTGTGCAGCCATACATTGGTGTCGGCGCGTCGCTCAAGGCCAAGATCTTCATCATCTGCTCGCCAGTCGGCCCATACTACCCAGAGGGCTTCAACCCAGTCAAGCTTTACGCCAATGACCAGTTCATCCGCGCGTGGCCTGGTGGAACCGGTGGCTACAAGCTCGGCGCGTACGTGGATTGGTTTTTGGGTCTGAACTTTGGTTTCGTGTGCTGACATTTGTGCTCACCCACAGCAACTACGCGCCTGGTATCTTGCCACAGGCTGCTGCTGGCCAGAAGGGCTACTCCCAGAACCTGTGGATCTTCGGCCCAGACCACGAGGTCACTGAAGTCGGTACGATGAACCTCTTCATCCACTGGATCAACGAGAACGGCGAGGAAGAGCTTGTGACGCCACCGCTCTCGCGTGGCGACATCCTGCCTGGTATCACCCGTGACTCGATCCTGACGCTTGCTCGCGAGTGGGGTGAGTTCAAGGTTTCGGAGAAGAACGTGAACATGAAGCAGATCCAGAAGGCCGTCAAGGAGGGCAAGGTTCTTGAGGTCTTCGGTTCGGGCACTGCCGCCATTGTGTCGCCTGTGTCGACCATCAACTACATGGATGAGGACCTCAACATTCCTCTCTCGGGCACGGACGCCAAGGCCGGCAAGATTGCGGAGCGTGTTTGGAAGCAGCTGATGGACATCCAGTACGGTCGCGTTGAGCACCCATGGTCGGTCATTGTTGAGTAACCAAGCGCTCGGCTCTCTTAATTCTTTAAAGGGAATGAGATGTTAAAAGGAATATTCGTCAGCTTTTCCATCATACTTCTACTACCTGTACTATGTAGTAGTGCATCTGCTCTATGTCTCTTCAACGGGGAAGGTACGCGCTTGAGTGTCCTTAGACCCATGCTGAGCTGAAACTCAAGTCAACCAATTGGCATTCGTCGGAGTCATCCGAAGCTTGTCGAAGGGGAGATGATATCCTTTTCTGTCGTACAGAGTTTCTTTGCCAGCAGCGCAAGTCATGTCGCGCCATCTCGATTCGCTCACGCTTCTGTCGGTCGTACTTGCGCTGGTTAACCACCGATCGCATGCGGTGATACTGGCAGAACGAGTGCAAGTTGCCGCTGCTCTTCCGCGCCCGAGGATTACTGCACTTGCCTCGACGATAGCGACACCGCGCGTCGGCGCTTAGCTCATGCGTTCCCTTCGCCTCCGCCCCTCTCCTCTGCTGTGCGTCTTCATCGCTTCCTCCCCTTCGATGTGGCTCCATCGTCACCTCCATTTCCCCTGTCGTCGTCATTTCCCCGCCTTGTGTTGAGGTGGAACATGAAGCGAGAGGGGGGACTTCAACTTGTATCGACCATCACTCTGTCCACTGGGTTTCCTCACGCCCATAGACCATGACGTCACTATGGCCCATACACAAGTGGCCGCTTCCGCCTGCGCTCTTGGTGTGTCTGAAGAGCGTTACCAGGACTGATGAGGAGTTGGACGAAGATAGCGATGTCACGAGTAGGGAGATACAATGTCAGTACCGAAGAACGGCGTGCATCCGACAGCGTGCACTCAAGACCAATGGCACACTCCACTCGCTATATGTGCTCCACCGCAAGAAGCCCAACATCAATGAACACGAGAACGATAGGAAGACGCGACTAGAAGCAAACAAACGCACTGACATCGAACCGGCGACATCAGAGCTGAAGTCAACGGGAAGAAGCAAAGTTGACGCGGCGCAGAGCGACATGCAGGCGCCTTATATAGCATCCCACGATGACTATCACGTCGGGCGAGAAGTAGAAGCGATTGAGTTGGGCAGATTTCTGGTCCGAGGAGATTGGTGAATGGGACGTCTTCACTCTTGATCTCTCGTATCATTGTAAGACGCCAGTATCATCCGCTGTTAGGCGAGAACACCTACAGCACCGCAATAGAGCCTACGGAGCACAGTATAGTTGATTTCACAAGTTCGTATATTTCGTCGTATTGAGCGTGATGTTCTTCAGTCGTCTATGTAGTATCTTCAGAAGACGGCGATGAGCACGAAGCAACTGTACACGAGGCCGACAGGGTACGCGATGAGGTACTTCTGCTCCGACATGTACAGCGCCTTCTCGAAAAAGCGGGAGGCCGTGTGGGTGCTCCATAGAATGCACACAGAAGCCAGTCCGAAACCAATAGGACCGAGGTCCTTGACTGAGATGAAGATGTTGATGGCAGCGAGGCCAATGATCGGAAGCAGACAGTAGCCCAACACGGAGCAGACGCGGTAGATGTCGATGGAGCGCTCCGGGGAAAGCAGGTTCATCAGCAGATACATGAAGAGACACGAGAGCACGCCGAAGCCGTAAATGTAGCCGAAGTGCACCTTCGCCGCCTACAGTAGACATCATTAAGTTGGCCTGAAGAAGAGAGGAGAGGGGAGGAAAGAAACTGCATCTTACCAGCAGCAGGCACATGCCGAAGACGAAGCAGTAGACGAGCGGGCCTGCGAGATCGGCATCATCTAGGATGTGTTCGTTGATCTGCTTGGTCGGCAGGAGCACCGACTGTGTCTTGACCCAAATGTGCTCGAAGTTGATGCCAAGCTCTACACATAGTCCATAGACGTCATTCGTCTCACTCTTCGTTTAGATAACCTCCTGCTTACGTACCCTCTAGAAGCGGTGGCTCATTCTCATAGTCCTCCTCGTCATCAGCTGTGTACTGAGTGCTGGTGTTGCTCGTGTAGTCAGAGCTCCCCATGCTGCCGCTAGGAATCTGAGCGCCGTGAGACGGCGGCGCATAGGAGGCATGGGCTCCCACGCCTCCCCCCTGCATTGGCGGGTACCCATGATCGTTGGACGTGAACCACGGGCTGCTGTTGGGGTCCATGTTCATGTGCATGGCGCTTGGTGTCGTCAGGAGCTTCCACTTGTCAGTGCGGAGCAGGTTGTTTGAGATTAAATTAGGAACACATCCTCTGTTCCAGGGACGCTGTCCCTTATTAAATCTTTGCTGTACGGAACGACCGTTCCTGATTCTTGCCCTCGCCAGAATGACGTGTCACTAGGTAACAGACGTTGTCTTCCTGGGGAAGCCAGTCACCAAACACGCCGACACCATGATGGCGAGTAGCGTCATGAATGCGATCTTCGGGTCCTATGACCTGCGATCCTCGAAGCAGTGGCGTGATGAGGACATGGCCTACAGGGAGCAGGAGATTCAGTGGCTCAACGACGAGATCGTGCGTGCGCACGAGTGGCGTCGTGCCGACATCGAGCGGTCGCTTCGTAGTGAGAAAATGGAGCATGAACATTTGGTCTGCGAGGCCCGTGCCGAGCAGCTCCATACAGTGTCGGAGCAGTGTGCACTACTGGGAGGCTTCACGGTGGTCGCCATGTCAAATCTCAACATTCCCGAGGGCCTCAATGAAGTGCTCTTCTTCCTCTATGGCGCGTCGGCCACGCTCGTCTGCGTCCTTCTGCTGCTGGCAACAGTCATGTGCACGCTACTGCTACTTGCGGTGACGCGTTACGCAGCACATTCGTTGGAGGAGAGCGTCAAGCAACTCGACATCACGCAGATCGAAGTCGTGTCGCCATTTGGATCGTGGTGGCTGAAGAAGTGCGAGAAGGAACAGATGACGGCGTACAAGTTCATGGGCATGGGCGTTGTCCTCTTCTTCTTCTACCTCGCCGTGCTGTCGTGGATCCAGTTTCACCATTCACCGTGGACCTACAGCAGCATCTCCGTCATGTGTTTCGTGGCGCTTCTGATCTGGCAGTTCCGTATCGCCAGTCGATGGCGATATCTACTGCAGCCACCGAGCGACCCTGCGTTCCGGCCGACGCGGGCGTACGCCATGTCGATGCTCGAGACCCCGCACTCGGTTAACAATCTCGCGACGCCTATTGCACTTCGCAAGCCTTCAGGTGCTGGGAGTTATGAGACAGCACCGAGTCCCACCACCAGATTAGTCTCGCCATCATACGTCGGTATGCGATAAGCCAGCCTAGCCACCTGTCAAGTTGACAACTGGTGGCGTGGTGTCTGCTTGACGACGTCGAAGGCTTGACGAGCTCAAGCGCTGCTTTCTCGGTCATATTCACGCTGGTGACAATCGCGCCTGGCTCACGGAGGGCGGTTGTTGGGAGCACCTGCGATCATTTCGGTATTAGCGGCGGCAACAACCATGAGGTCGACGGGTGTGATGAACGCGATCTTCGGGTCCTATGACCTGCGTTCATACAAGCACTGGCGCGACGAAGATCTGGCGTACCGCGACCAAGAGACCCAGTGGCGCAGTGACAAAATCTTGCGTCAGATCGAGTGGCGCCGCGCTGACATTGAGCGTTTGTTGCGACGAGAGAAGGCTGAACACGAGTACAGGATATGTGAGGCCCGAGTTGAGCAGCTACATGCGGTATCGGAGCAATGCGCGCTTCTGGGTGGTTTTGCCGTCATTGCCATGTCAAATCTCGATATCCCAAGTGATACCAACCCTGTTTTATTTTTCGTGTACGGCGTCTCGTCTGCGCTAGTTGCAGTGTTGTTGCTTCTTGCCACTGCTGTGTGTACGCTACTAATGGTTGCTGTCACAAGATATGCGGCACAGTCGCTCGAAGACAATATTAAGGAACTCGATGTGACGGAAGTTGAACTCGTCTCCCCATTCAGTACATGGTGGCTTCAGAAATGTGAACGTGAACAAATGATGGCATACAAGTTGATGTGTTCTGGCATCATCGCCTTTTTCGTCTATCTCCCGTCACTGTCATGGATCCAGTTCCATAATTCAGCACGGGCGTACGGCAGCATCACCGGAATGTGCTTCGTAGCTGTGGTCGTATGGCAATTACGAATTGCTAGTCGATGGAAATATCTGCTTCAGCCGCCCATAGATCCAACCTTCCGCCCTTCTTACATCTACCGCCAGTCGATGGCTGACACGACCCCGCATGCGCTGAGAAGAATCAATACCATTAACTACCAAGCTTACCCGAGTCCAGTATTATGACATTTCCCTTGGGTTTGATGATGTAAGTTCCAAAAGATGCGCTTCCCGCTTATTGCGAGAGTACGAGAGTATGGGTTGCGCCAGCTCGTATGCGGACAGCGTTGACAATATCTTGTACCTTATGAATTCGTCTATGGGACTTGAACTCTTCGCCTGTAGCTGCTTCAGCTTCTTCAGACAGTGTCGACACGAACACATCACCCGTTTCAGTTAATAGTGAAAAGTGAGAGTCACCAGCGGCAGCCGCAACAATATGACATGAGCTGTCAAACTGTGCGCTCCCGTTCAACATCTCCGGGACACTTAGGTCTGACGAAAAGCTGGTGTCCCGCAAGGATGGATCATCACCAGTGATGAACACTGCACCATCGCGCAACAAGAATATTGAAAAACTTCCTCCAGCACATGCATCCGAGACCTTCATCGCGCACTCGTCATCAGCGAGAGCAAGAACCTGTTTTGGTTCAGTAACGTCCATGAAGGATCCATGCCCGAGTTGTCCTTTATCACCTCGCCCCCAAGTAAATACCGCTCCATCACAAGTCACAGCAATCGAATGATCACGACCAGCGGATATTCGACGCACCGCTCCGACTGGCATATCAAAATCATCGTCTACACGGCGAGGCTTGTTAATGGATTTCGTTTGCCATTTCCCTCCGATCGGTTTCGGTATCTGTTCGACAAGTGTTGTGAGTGTCATACCAAGACAGACACAAGTTTTCACTTACCACCGAGTCCAGCAAACCCTTAGTTTGTCGGCCCAGTTTCAAGTACTTGTTGCACCCCCATGTGAATACGCTGCCATCTGATGATAATCCAAGAGAGTGATACTCTCCACATGCAACGGCACTCACGTACACCCCTTTGAGGTCAGTCACAAGGGTTGGTGTTTCCACTATCGTCGAGTCGACCGAGTGCGTAAGAAAGCCGAGCTGCCCCCGTGCGTTGTGGCCCCAGGAGTAAACATGACCGTTCACATCAGTCACTAAAGTGTGAAATGCACCGCATGCAACTTGAAGAATATGCTGTGTGGCGAGTGAGCGAACAACTCTGGGAACTGCTACTCGGCGTAGTTCGCCTTGCATCAGCGCATAACCAAGCCGCCCACCAGTTGAATCACCCCACATAGATAAAAGTCCTCGATCGTCAACAATTGCGAAATACCGATGGCCACAACCAATCTGAGTGATAGAAGATGAATGTTCATCTTCACCATTCCGCGTAACTCTACATATTCGGGCTCGAGCTGACTGCGAGCAGTCGTCATCGTTTGTCGACCAGTCACCGATTATGTAGAGTTTCTGCTTATCATCCTGTGGCTGACTCGTGTTGGATTCACTATGTGACGGCACCCGTTGCTTGAGGTTCAACCAGCCAACGTAGTTCTTAGAAAATGCACGTTCAACCGCAGAAGGCAAAATCGCCTGTGAACATTGCTTCTCGACTGCTTGATCCCAAGAATCCCATTGAGCACGACGCCGAGATCCAATATTGTAGCATACCCGACAACCTTGAGCATGAGTTGCTTTCATCAAGAAATATTCAACAGCAACTTGGAAATTTGCAACAGTGTATCCGAGTGCTGAAGTGTTCGAGTTGATGAAATGATAATCAGTGACGTATTTCAACACCGATACCATCGGAAACCGGGGTTCAGCTCGTGGGTCTTCGAGTGCCGCTTCGTCTACAGCGCAGTTGAACGCTTGAACAAGAACGTACAATAGCTCATCTAGTATGTCGTCTGTGGTCATCTGAAATCCTTCTGTACTCAGAAACATGAGGTTAATTGAAACTTCATCCAGAGGATGGTGGGCATCGAAAGCCTTACCTAGGCCGTGGTGGTGCCACTTCAGATTTAGAGTAACCGCCGCGTTGATCTTATCGACACAGCTCTTGAACGCGAGAAGCATCTCTAGAGGCGTCTTCTTCCTATCGATGTGAAGGATTTCATTTCGTGCTTCGAGTAGGTAACACTGGGATAAACAAGATTAGGTTATGGCGCAGAGCATCCCATGAGAACACATGCATACCTGAAACTCTTCTCTCAAACCAAAATCAGCCGGGCCATAGTGCCGCATCTGCCATAGCACGCCGCACAACTTCTTGTCGTCATCTCTACAGCTAACCATGATGCGTGGGAAGATGTGTTGGTGCAGCTTTTCCATGAGGTAGCACTCGACGACTTGCTGAATGGGGAGCACTTGACTAGCGATCGTCAACCCTCGAGTTTCCGTTGGCGCTTCCTCATGCTCTGCGAAACTGCCTCCTCGTGCGATCTCATCGACTGCGAATTCCCATTCTTCCCGAAGGATCTCCGGCAATGTGGCCTCATAACGGTTCGCAAACTGGTTCTGCCGACAGATCTTCGTGACCTGCGCGATGGTCTCATCGAGACGGAGGAACACGAGCTCGTTCTCCGGAAAAGACCGCAACATAGCCGTGTATCGTCGAAACGTCGCCACGTCGATCTCATTTGGGTCTTCAGGCAGCATGATGCCGCCCACAAGGGGACGGCTGATATGGAGCACCATGATTTCCTGGTGGTGAATTTCGCGTTTTTCTGACATAAGGATGCGCACCTGCCGGCGCTCTCCATCAAAACCCGTGCCTGTGACGACTTGTGAGCCCACGATATTCACGGTCTTGCCATTGAGTGTCTCGTAGGCACCTGGCCGATGCTCCTCATCATCAGCGACGCGTGCCGGCACCAACACGTGCGTGAGGACGTCATCTCTCGTCACAGCGGCGTCCGCCACGAGCGCACGTGCCTGGGGCACGCAGAACACGCATCCACTCGGCAGCGCCCGCTGCGTGGCCCCCAGCTCCTGCGCCAGCGCCTCCATATACAGGTCGCCCATGTTTCCCTGGCGGAAATTTCCGCCCCCCGACTTCAACCTCTGTAATCAAATTGAAATATCACATTACCGAGGTGATCCAAACAAGTTCGTGTTTATGTCAGTACGTGCGTGGTTTGGGAGTGGGGGATCGCTTTGAGCGTGTCGATGGTGCTGGTGGCGGCATGGGCACGCGAGGCACTCGGGTCCGAAGACGGGCAGGGTGCGGAATACGAGCACCAGCCTCTGATGGAGCCGGAACGCGTTTGTTGGCGCACATTGTGCACGCGTCGCCGAGGCAGAATGTCGCCAAGATGAGCGCGTGGTCCGAGATAGCGTTCTTCCCATCGAAGCGCTCGTCGATCACCTCGGCGCTTTCGATGCATAGCGCGTTGTCTCGTCTGGCAAACACGTAGTCGAACACGGTGTCGCCGATGGAGCCAGTAAACGACCCAATGAATGTTCCACCCTCGAGCTTCGCTTCCTTCTGAGCACTCACGAGCGGTAATACAGAGCGCTCCCCATCGATTGATTTCCTCCCGAGCAAATACTGGATTACTTCTTTGTCTGGTGTGGTGTTCAGATCCCCTGTGAGCATCGTGAGGTCTTGCTGTTGGCATATCTTGCTCATGCGCTGCGTGATGAGCCTCGCACTTTTTGTGTGGCCCTTGCTCATGTCGAAGTGCGTGTTGAAGAAACAAGCAGTGACACTGCTGTCTGTTTTTAGTTGGAAGCGACCCCATGATGCCATGCGGTTGTACTCGAGCCCCCAGGTATTGGAGCCTAGCTTCTCAGGCTTGTCGCTCTGTCGCCATAACTGTATCAGCTCCACACCGCACCATATACCTCACATTCGCACCACTTACAAGAGCAAAATTCCCATTTTCGATCACATCCCACTTGTTCGCATTGTATAGGATGAAAACACGCTCGTTGGCACCGACACACGGCCCCGCGCACTCACCCAGAACGCCGTACCCTTCCAAATTATCACGGAAGAACTCGTACTGTTCCTGTGTTGCTTCTTGCGTACCAACAAAGTCTGGCGCATGCTTTCTTAACACCTGTAGCGCAGGTCCGCGTCGTGCTTTCCATGCCGCTCGTCCGCGATCCACCGCCATCGATGTGCGTACATTAAAGCTCATGGTCTTGCATTGCGTCGCTGCGGCCTCTCGACCGCTGAGACTCAGTACCAGTGCCCCCGCCGCTATTAGCCATCGAGCCATCTAGCTCCGCTCGTATTATTCGAGTGTATGTGCCGACATGAGGGCCTTGCAGAGGCGTGGAGGCGCCGCACATGCGCTGGCAGGTGGCAGTGATGTGGATGGTCGTTCAATTGCAGAGATCAGGATCTGTGACGTGGTATCAAACACCACTGTGGTTTTTGTAAAGTGTAGCCATATCTCAGGAGCTCCTCAGCCACGCGAATTTGAATGAGTAGTCGGGGCCTACTCAGTATGATCTCCATGTGAGTGTCGTTTACGCGTGGACGAGAGTGGCGAGGACGCACCGAGCTGTAGGATAGAGGTCTGGATGATGTCGACCACCCACATGACGAGCTTGGCCTGGATATTGATGAAATGTCGCTCGAGGACGAACGCGAGCTGGTGCACGAGCGACATACGAAGCTTCCACCACAGGATAACGCTCATGAGCACAAGTGACACGAACTCGAGTGAAGCGTACAGGAGAACATTCACGATAATGGGCGCGAGTTCTGTCGAGGTCGAGATACCTTCGAGAAATGAGTAGTATTCTCGATTGGGGAAGTGGAAGAGTACAACAATGTACACGCCTGTCACAGAGCCAGTGGGTCGTGAGATCATCATACACTTGGGCTGACGCAGACTTACAGTACATGAGTGGCATGATGACTTCGGTGAACTCGATAAGCACGACGAATTCGGTCACGAAGAGCAGCTTCTGTGTTTGATGGACCAGTACACCGCGCTCGACAACTGTCAAACACTCGAGATCGCGACTGAGAGGGTTCTGTCGTTGAAGTTTCGCCGTTTGAAAGTCCATGATGGTAGGGGAGGTAGTGATGTTTGGTAGGTCAGTAATGGGAGTGACCGCCGCCCGCGAGGTGTGCGGTGGCTGTCGAGAGTGCGATCCAATGATGCCCAGTAGATGGGCCTCTGTCGGCGAGCCTACAGATCCTCTGTGTCTGGGACTGAAGCGATCTGTCAGTCTCAAGAACGTGAGGCGGGCTTTTGAGAGTGCCGAAGTGAAGCCACCACTGTGGTTCTCGTGACGCCTAGGTGTCAGTAAGGCCTGTGGATTGTGGCTGATTCTTTTGGGCTCTGTGCGGATAGCATACATCGCGAGCTCCAGCAGTTGTCGGATGCCACGCGGAGGCAGTGTGAGCGTTGGGTTCGTTCTTCGACGCCGCTCCAAGTTTAATTTGGTTGCAACCGGTCTCAGTGATCGTAAGATCACATAGATATCTTGGAAAGAAAGCCAAGCTTGAATAAAATCGACAAACATCAGCAGCACTACCGTTCGCATGGACGTAGTGTTGCCCATGCACAGCGCAACGAAGAGTGCATGAAAGATTTCGACGTTGAACACGACGGCTTCAGGCTTGGCGTCGTCAGAGTCGGGTAATGTATAGCTGATCCAGTTCTTCGTCATGATTTTGATGACTGGAAGAAGGAAAATTGATGCTGTTTGTTGCCACGATGATAGCGACTTGTAGATGAAATTGTAGAGTGGATAGATGACGGTCAACATGACCTGGCAGAGCAGCACAAGTAGATAACGCCGCACTGTTGCTGAAAGGCCAGGTTCGTCCTTGAGTCGGCGGTGCTTGAGGGCGTAGATAAGAACACTGGTCGTGATGAACCACGGCCCAGTGCCTACGACGATGGTGAACGGTAGCGGGTATCCGATAGAGCTAGACAGCGCGTACGATGGAACAACGGCGCTGGAAGATGCGCACAGAGAGACAAATAGAATACCCCAGTGGCCCAGATGCAGTTGAGGGAGATGATGGCGGAACTGCTCCATCGTGCAAAGCGAAATCGTCATAATGGAGAGCCACTGGCGCAGCCAGACATGCGGGCTACCGCCTGTCCCCCTATCGATCGGCTCCAGTGGGATGAGGTCCACGAGTAGTACGAGAGCGATACCAGGCAGAGGCGTCAAGAGGCAAATCAGAAGTGCTCGCTGCCAACTCGTATTCGCATGGTACGCGGCGAAGTCTTGCAGGTGGTCCGTCGAGTACTGGCCATGGAGCTCAACCTGCGCGGATTCCCAGGCTCTAGTAGTCCACGACTGTAGTCGCTGTAATCGCGACCGAGGCATCGGCTCAATGGAACAGTGAGACGAGCTCTCCGCTCGGCGACATCACCGTCAGGCATATTGTAGAGTGCCCATTCAGCTATTCTGGTCTCTCTGGAAATAGAAGAAGTATCGACTCAGAAGAGAGGGGATTAACATGCAGACATACTTAGTGTGCTTGTGCTGCCTGCTGTGTGTTGAAGATGCTAACCAACTGATTCAGCTCTGGTCCAAGCAGCTCTTTTTGAGACTCAAACAATATTGGCAACTACCGCCAATCATGTACACGGCGATACGAATGCTGACCACTTTAGCGTTTATATTGTCAGTTCACTCTGGGGCACTGGATAAAACAATCATTCGCATTGCCATGGTTGCGCCAAGACATGCCAGCAGAGAAGTGTGGACTGGCGCTTCGTATCAATATGGTGCAACTTGCGGTCAAGTTCTTCACCACCACCATCCCTCGAATAACGAGTGGAGCACATACTCCGATATCCATCCTGCATTAAACCAAATGCACCATGCTCTCCGTTCAGGCCAGTCTCAGCATCGAAAATCAGCATTCATGACTAACCTCCCTCTATCTTTATCTGTGTCGTTCAGCTCAATGGAGAGCAGTCAACTTGTTTGCTTCGCCATGACACCGACTTGCATGACTCGCGTCCGTGAGTGGGGCTCAGCGGTCTGGGCAGCAACCCAAGTTGAGCTCCAAGGGTATTACAGCATCCCCCACCTCCAGCGCCTCGGTACATACCATGCACAAACCAGTTGGATGCGCGCCGTGCTCGTGTGCCTTGTCACCCCACTATCAAGCCTCATCGTCGTACTGATGATCGACTTGATTCCGCTCGAGCATCTCTCCGACGGCCCGCGACGTAGCGTGAACGTGTGGATCCGTCACTTCGTCGCTGTGGTTAGTATCACACTCTGCGTACTGGAGCAGTTTCACCAGCACGTCCCTGTCCTCGGGATCAACCGGAAGGATATTCTCATAACCTCAGTGGTCGCTCCTGCTGTCGCGGTTGGAGCTATCATCGTTATGGCCGTGGCTCTCGGTTATCCATTGCCGTTCACGATTCTCATTGGAACCGTTCCGTGGTTATTCACGACCTGTATTGTCATCTTCCTGCTCTGCCGTCGCCGTCTCTCTGCCCACCCAGACCTCCTGGTCAAGCTCTTTCGTTTCCTCCTTGTCGTGGTTTGCCAAATCACACTCACGGTGGTGTATCCGCTGTTCAACTTCGTGTACAAATCGCTCTCGTCCTTGCAACAGACCGCATTCGTTTTCTTATTGCCCGTGATCAAGATCGCTGCCAAGAACTGGATCAGCCGCACTCTCCCGGATGCCGACAACGCCAAACCGGAAGCCGTCGTCTTCAATGTGGAGATATTCCACTCGCTCTTTGTCGCTCTCTGCATGGGCAACACTACATCAAGTCGCACAGTGCTCGTCCTCATGTTGGTAGACTTTATCCAAGCGTGGCTATCGTTCCGTGACATACACGATATCCTGTCCAAGCTCCGAGCAGTGTCAGACAAACTCGATGACGCACGCGACAGCACCAACTCGATCGTCTCCAACTCCCGCCGAGGTGTGCAGATGTTGGTCGATATGGCCTGTCGTATCGTGGAGGTTGAGCCGTCTCAAGCGAAACAGCGCTCGCGTGTCCGTCGCTCTCGTGTGGGTCTCTTGAGGCTTAGTTCTTTGCGTCGCACCACAAGAGTACTTCACAAAGGCAACGAAGTGCACCCAGAGCGACCACAAGTGGTCGAGATTGTTCCACAGCCCCAGATCCGGAGTCCAAGACCTGCTTGGACGGCGTCTGTGGCGCCAACGGGATCCAAACCAAAGCTCCTGCCGAGTGACTTGGCGTCACTTACTGTCGTCGAACGAGGCGTGCTTGTTCAACATACGCAGAAGCTTCTCTTTGTGACTGAGTTTGTCGTTCTCATCGAGTATACTGAAGTCATCATGCCCCTCGTCTACAGTACGCACACTTCCCTGGGATTGGACTCTCATGATCTCTCTAGTCTCACGCGGTTTTCTTCACAGGTATCTACACAGTCTTTCTGTTTGATCGACCCAACCACAGCTACTACTCATTCCTGAAAATATCAACACACCAAGCGCTCTGCAACCGATCGTCTCGAACGTGCTTCTCTACACTTCACTGGAGGCACTGTCGCTATTGATCATGGTCGCTGTGTGTTGGCACAGGCTTCGTGTCTCGCTCGTGCATCAACTTGCTTACGTTCTCGAGAAACGCGCCATCAGCATCCAGTCAAAGCTCGTGCTCTGGGTGCTTTACGTCACCCACACGTCGCTTGTCCAGTTGGGTGCGTCACAACCGACGCTTCCTACTGCTGTGCGTTGCTCACTTTCCATTTGGCTCCAGGCCCTGACTACTCGTTTCAGTTCGCGTGGCTGCGCTAGCAGGCCCCTTGTAGCGCTATTCTGGTTCTCACTAACCGCTCTTATCTCAACAACCAACCTCCAGAGACTCCGCCATCGGCGGCTTTCGAGTAGCTGAACACTCCACAAATAGGCCACAAGTCCCGACACTGAAGACGCCATTGACGCTGCTGTCTCCTTACAATGCGGACCGACTCGATGCAAAAGCTCAAGCACTGGGGCTCGTCCGTCTGGGAGCACACCCAAGTGGAGCTACAAGGCCACTACAGCGTGTACCATCTGCACAGCTTCGGCGAGTATCAGGCGGAGACGTCGTGGCAGCGTGCGATGCTCATCTGCTTCCTCGCTGCGCTTCCAAGTCTTGTTGTCGTCCTTCTTCTCGATCTCATTCGCCTCGAGCCGATGGCAAAAGGAGCAACCGGCAGCCCCAACGTCTGGATCCGCCATGGCGTCGCTGTCGTGATCGTTTCAGTCACGATTCTGGAGCAGTTCTACCAGCACCTACCCCAACTGGAGCTGCGGCGCACCCACATCGTCGTCATCTCGGTTGTTTCAGCCATTATATCCACACTCTTCATGTACGCCACGGCTCTCATCATCGGGTACCCGCTCCCTTTCGCCGTGCTGTTCGGTACGTGTCCGTGGTTCGTCTTCACCAGCGCCACGCTCTTCCTCCTCGTACGTCACCGAGTGCGTCAAGTCGCTGGATTGACCGGTGATCTGTTCCGATGCCTACCTGCCAGGTCATGTTAACGATCGTGTATCCGCTTTTCAATTTCGCGTACAAATCCCTCACGTCGTGGCAGCAAACAGCATCCGTGCTCCTGCTGGTGGTCATGAAACTCGTCGCCAACAACTGGATCAGTCGGTTTTTACCGGACTCGGACGATGCGCGCCCCGAGGCTGTGGTGTTCAACGTCGAGATCTTCCACTCGTTGTTTGTGTCTCTCTGCATGGGCAACACAACGTCACTGCGCACCATCGCCCTGCTTATCGCTGCCGACCTCGTCCAAGCCTGGCTCTCATTTCGAGATGTCTACAAGCTCATACGACAGCTCCGGCCCGTCACGCTGAAGCTGGACCCGGCTCGAAGTCGCGCGCAGTCAATACTCTCCAACTCACGTCATGGCATGCAGATGCTGAGTGAGAGTGCCTACCGGATCGTCCTCGCCGAGCCATTCCAGGAGCAACCAGGAAGTCGGTACATTCATCGTGAGCTCTCAAGACCCATGTCTCGCTCTCGATCACGGCGGTCCAGCATTACTAGATCGCCGCAGGTGGTGCCTCGGCCGCTTGTCATGCCGCCAGTACTGACACCGTCGCTGTGGCCACAGACACCATCCGATGGCCCTGCCGTGACGACTCATGCGGTGCTTCCGGCTCCTCTTATCACGGCGGTCAAAGTCGCCCAAGCGCCACAGCCACTGCCCAGCGACCTGGCGTCGTTGAGCGTCGTTGAGCGCGGCATCCTCGTCCAGCGCACACAGAAACTGCTCTACATCACCGAGTTCGTCGCTCTGATCGAGTACACTGAAGTCATCATGCCACTCATCTACAGTACGTCCAGCACACCTGCTGGCTTTTTGTGTGTCTCATCGACTGACAGTGTTGATCTCCATAGGTTGTACACTGTTGCGCTGTACTACATGCCCAATCGGCCGTACTACTCCTTCTTGGAAGGCATCACGACCGCCAATGCTCTCTACGGAAACGTCTCCAACGTGCTCCTCTACGCGCTGCTCGAGTTCCTCTCGTTGGTGCTCATGGCCGCCGTGCTCTGGTGGAAACTGCGCTTCTCACTCGTCCACCAA
>KE464313.1:0-17259 GCA_000387445.2 Pythium aphanidermatum DAOM BR444 | reverse complement strand
AAGGCGCACACGGTCACCACGCTGCCGCCTGTACTCACAGCTTCACCACTCGCGGCGGCATTAGCTTCTCCTGTGAGAAGAAGCCACGGGCCCAACTCGCATAGTGGATAAACACAATTCTCTTTGTCTGTCTGTGAATACTACAAGCTCTTTTCTGGCTTCGAAAAGCGTGGCCTGGTCTTCCTGTCGGCGACAAGCCGTGCGCCTTCAACGCGGTCAAATGCTTAGATGTTGTTGTTCATGGTTGCGAGGTAGACCTCGCACTCCTTGAGCTCCTCGTCCCGTCGGGCCTTGCTCCAGCCGTGGAGCTCACCCATCATGTGCACAACACGCGGCATGAGCTGCGTCGCGACTTCACTGTCAATGAACGCGAGACGCATACGACGACCGATCACATCCGTCGCCTTCTGCGCGTACTCCTGGCGCACGGCAAAGACCACCTCAGCCTCGAGGTATGGGTACTTCGGGTGCAGACGACGTGGGTGGTCGCTCGCCTTGCGGTCCAAGAAGCCGTGCTTCTCGATCTCGGCCACCTGCAGCGCGCGCGTGCCGTAGTTGCGCATCAAGTGCTCGGCGATGTCCTTGTCGAGATTGTAGTTCTCGCGGAGCGTCACGGTGATCTTGTCAAACTTCTTGTTGCACACCTCACCGATACGATCGGCGCCAATGATGCCCACTTCGAGCGTCTTGCACGGCGTTGCCTTGCCCTGGAGAGCTGGCACGGTCTCCACAAGCTTGTCAATCGCATCCTGGGCCATACGACGGTACGTTGTCCACTTGCCACCGGCAATCGTGACCATGTTCGACTCGCTCACTTCCACGACGTGCTCACGCGAGATCTTGGAGGTGTTGCCGTCCATGTGGCGAGGGTCGCGCACGAGCGGACGGATGCCCGACCACGCCGACTTGACGTCCTTGGTGGACACGTCCTTGGCCAGGTAGCGGTTGGCCTCATCGATAATGAAGTTCACCTCCTCCTTGGTTGGCGATGGCAGAAGCGTAATGTCCGACTCCGAGTCGGTCGTACCGGCAAGGGTTCCATTCTCCCATGGCAGGAAGAACAGCACACGACCGTCGGTCGTCTTTGGCACAATCAGACCCATGTGGCTTGGGCTGAAGTGGTCCGGGAGCACGACGTGCACACCAGCGGCAGGCACACAGATCTTCTCCTTCTTTGGGTCGTCCATGAGGCGGATACCATCAGTGAATGGGCCCGTAGCGTTCACCACAGCCTTGGCCTTGATGTCCCATTCCTCGCCCGTGAGTTGGTCCTTCACGTGTGCACCACACACCTTGCCATTCGCGTCCTTCAGAAGCTTCTCCACCTTGACGTAGTTACCAGCCGCCGCACCGTTCTGCGTCGCCGTGAGCACGACCGACACGTTCATACGGGTGTCATTCATCTGGCCGTCGTAGTACACGACGGCACCCTTCAGGCCTTCCTTACGGAGCATTGGGAACTGGAACAGCGCCTCCTCGGCGTTGATGTAGTGGCTGCTTGGCACGTACTGCTTCGAGCCGGCAACAAGGTCGTAGACCTTAGCGCCCGCCCACATGTACGGCACTTCCCACCACGTGTAGATCGGGATCATGATCGGCAGCGGGCGGTTCATGTATGGTGCCGAGCTGAGGAAGAAGCTACGCTCCTCCAGGGCCTCGAACACGAGCTTGAACGCAGCCATATCGGCGCGCATGAACGCCGTCTCCAAGTAGCGGATACCACCGTGGATGAGCTTAGTCGAGCGACCCGACGTACCCGCGGCAAAGTCGTTGGCATCGACCACCGCCGTGTTAAGGCCACGGGTAGCGGCGTCAAGCGCACAGCCTGCGCCCGTAGCCCCACCACCAATGACGAGCACATCAAACTGCTCTTTCTTGAGACGCTCGAGCTGTGCCGCCCGGGATGGCACCTCGTATGGCACAATGGTGGATCCGTCCTCACACTTGATAGGCGCCACGAGGCGGTCTTTCTCCTTGGCCGTGAGGATGGCGGCGCCTGAGAGGCCGCCGAAGCCGGCGACGCCAGCACCGAGGCCCAGCGCAACGCGCTTCATGCCCGCGCGACGGAAGAGCGTGGACGCCATGATGAGGTCTGATGGAGGCTGCTTGGGGGACTGCTGCCGGCCGCAGGTTGCGAAGTGGCCTCATGGCGCGTGCGCCGGTGGAGTACGGTCACAAAACAAGGTGGACTGGGAGCAGGTGACGACGCGGCATGGGATTGGCTGAAAACAATGAGGGAACCCGATTAGAAGGTCCCTGCGGAATGTTTTACGTGACCAGACAGGAGACGGGGCGGCGCCACTGCTGAAGCAAACTTCAGTTGTCTGCACACAGACTGCACAAAGGTGGCAGGATACAAGCACAATAGAGGAAAGGGGTAGGGGTGATTGCTGGGGTGGGTGGGAGTGATGGTCGAGGGTGGCGAGCGAGTTGTTTGTGTGTTTTGTTTGGTTGCAAGACACGGTGGCAAGTGGCGACGCCCCCAGCATCTGCCCGACTGCCCGCGACATGGCGCACTGTATGCGAACTTAGTGACGCCTGACGACGTCAACAGTGACATGCAAACGATCGGTAAACACTGCTTGAGCCAATCATCCCACGGACGGCCCCGACCATCCACCGTCCACCAGACGACACCTTGAAGCGGACCAACTTCAACCAGATCAGCCGATCTTTGCGTATCGTTGGCACTGCGCAGGCTCAAGATGAGACTCACGGCAGGACGATTGCCACGATCCGGCGGTGTTGTGAGGGCCAGGGCTACCGCGGCCGACGAAACCAGGGGCCGTTTCACCCCAAACGTCGCGCGGAATCCAACATGGTGGTGCCAATATGCAACAATGCGTCTTCGACGGCTTGTTCTCATTACAGCAGGTCCGCTACTGGGCTCCTTGAAGGTGGCAGCCCTGTGTCCTTCGGCATGCAATGGCCATGGTATCTGCACGTCATCCAATACGTGCGTGTGCTTCCCAGGGTACTCAGGTTTCGACTGCTACGCTCGTGAATGCCCACGAGCCACACCGTGGGTCGACTACTCTGTTGGTGACGATAACATGCGCTCGGAGACGCGCGAGTGTGCCAACGCCGGGCGGTGCTTACGAGACAGCGGGAAATGCGAGTGTCAAGCGGGCTTTGCTGGCCAAGCGTGCGAGAAGATGATCGGCCCATGCAACACAAACAACTGCAACGGCCATGGACGTTGTCTCAGCCTGCAGGACGTCGGGGCCATGCGCAATGACTACAATCTCCTCTCTGCTGCAACGTATACGCTGCCATGGGATGCCGAACGAATTTTCGGATGCGTGTGCGACCATGGCTACACGGGCGCCGACTGCTCTAAGCGCGTGTGTGAGTACGGCGATGATCCCATCACGACAGGCCAAGTCGATGAAGTACAGGCGCTCTCGTGCACGTGCACTAGCTGCAGTGGAACGTTCACACTCACGTTTCGAGGTGAAACGACAAACCCGATTGCTATCACGACTGCGACGGATGGAACTCTGAAGACGGCACTCGAGAGTTTGCTGACCATCGGGTCGGTGACCATCACGCTCAGCACCGGCGGAGTTGGCTCTCCGATTTGCTCTTCGACTGGGGTTTCTGCTTTGATCACCTTCACTCATGAACATGGAGACATGCCCTCGCTCATAGTTGACGACACTTACGTTACAGGCGGCTCTCATACTATCAGTATCCAAGCGGACGGTGTATCTGCAGCCTTTGGAGGTGTGACAATGTCAGGCACAAAAGAGGTTTATCGATGCGTTCATTACTTTGATGTCTAACGTCGCTAACCACGTAATGCTCCAGTGGCTTCCATGTTCGGGACGTGGGCTGTGTAATTCCTTTAATGGGATTTGTTCTTGTGACTCGGGGTTTGAATCAAGCGATGGTACCGGCATAGCAGCTGACGAGAGGGTTGGTTTCTTATTAAACGTCGTACACATGACTAGGTATCGGGGGCAAGGGAGATATTCCTGACTGTGGCTACAGGAGTGGTGGAGCGATGAACAAGTGCCCGAGTGCGTACTTCAATTGCATTCTTCGCAATACCTTAAGTTGCAAACCCTCTTGTTGCCAATTGCCAGCAAATTATGGCCGCGAGTGCAGCGGTCACGGAAGCTGCTCAGGAGGCACAGCTTACCGTTGCACATGCCAGAATGGCTACTATGGTCACGACTGCTCACTACGGAAATGTGCCCAAGGTCGGGCATGGTGGGAAGAACCCCAGGCGAATGATCTCGCACACATGAATAGTGCAGAATGCTCGAATGCCGTACGTTCCATAGTCCTCTTAGTGAAGTCATTTGTGCTAACGACTGTGATGGGGACCAGGGGATTTGTGATCAAGTTGGTGTATGTCGCTGCTTCCCGGGGTTTGAAGGAGTTGCATGCGATCGCTGTAAGGCTCATCCAATTGCATCATGAGTTACTACTTATCACTAACTTGTTATCTGCAGTGTCGTGCCCGTCGAATGGAGACGGTGTATGTAGCGGTCGAGGAAGATGCAAGACCGCGAGAGAGTTGGCAGCACTGACCCCAACTTCGTCATTTGGGGCTGCTGGTTTTGTTTATGGTACAGATCTGAACTCCCAGGTGACATGGGATGCAGACATGATTCAAGGATGCCACTGTGATAAAGTTCACTGGAAGCGTGGGCAGTCTGTTCGGTATGTGGGCCACGACTGCAGCAAAGGTAAGACTACAGAGCTGAAATAGTTTTCTTGGTGAGGAAATGACGTTGACTCGTTGTAGTTCCATGTCCACGTGGGGATGACCCATGGACCTTGGGGCAAGTAGACGAGGTTCAAAATGTGCAGTGCACAGCTTCTAGCGGTTCGTTCAAACTATCGTTTCGCGGTGAAACAACAGCTCTTATCTCATCTACATCCTCGCCAAGTGCACTTGAATTTGCACTTGAGAGTCTGCGAACGTGCGTGCCGTATTTCCTCTTGATTTCTACAATCTGACTTTTTCCCACGTGCAGAATCTCATCTGTAAGCGTCGTCTATTCTGTTGACAGCACAGTAGCCTGTGCACCTGGAGGAAATAGTGAGTACCTCCAAGTTCTTCGAGTTCAAGATAGCTTTGATTCAGTGTTTCGGCACAACGTCTTTGTGTTTAGCTATCCGTGTGACGTTCCACTCGCCGTCTGGTGATCTTCCACTTCTCACAGTCGACGCATCCACGCTCACGTATATGGGAGGAACTGTGAGTACTTCAGTCACTCAATTGGTACAAGGCACTCGTGAAGATATCGTGTGCAATAACCGCGGTCGATGTGGTGCGTTTCGAGTCCTGAAGCAGTCAACGAACGATTACAACTAACGTTTTGGCCCAAAGATGAAGACCTGGGGATCTGCATCTGCGCACTTCATCATGCCTCCAGCGACGCACGCGGCGGATACGGTACTCTGGCCGATTGTGGCGTAGTCGACGCCTTCATGACACATGGAGAGCTCTAGAAGCTGATCAGTAAAGGCTCGGTTCATCCACAGCTTCCACCTGCCACGGTTGTGATCCCATCCACATGTTGAAGTTCGTTTTGAATTAGTCTTCTGCCTCGATTAGCTTAGTCTATCCACCGCATTCTGACGACAAGTCAAACCGACTTCCTGAACTGGATGTTAGCCTCTGTGGCAACGAATTTCCAACAAACCAGATGATCCAGCATCGGTTGGTACCGCATGCGGCACATCGCGCCACTACTCCATGCCATTCGGTGACCCAAGCCAGAATGCTTCTGCCGTTTTCTTGTGTCCCACACCAACTGCGACCAACGCCGACACGGCGCAACCTCGGCCCCCATCAATCGTCGATTCCCCCACATCCGGAGAAGCACGTAGTAGTAAACATGGCAGCGGCGCCCGTGAAAGTGCGTGGCGGTGGCTACGGGCTGGACGCAGAGCTGGCGCGCAAGGCCGCCGAGAGGTACGACTACGATATGGAGAACGAGGCGCGCGAGTGGATCGAGCAGATCACGGCCATGGAGATCGGCGACGACTTTGGCGAGGGCCTGCGTGATGGTGTGATTCTGTGCGAGCTCGTGAACAAGATCCACCCGGGCGTCGTTAAGCGCATTGAGTCCAAGTCCAAGTTGGCGTTCAAGCTCATGGAGAACGTGTCCAACTTTCTGCGGGCGTGTCGAACCATCGGCGTGAACGAGTTTGACTTGTTCGAAACGGTTGATCTCTTTGAGCTCAAGGACCTTGGACTGGTCGTGCGCTGTCTGCATGCGCTTGGTAGAGCTGTGCAACGAAACTACCCCAACTTTAACGGACCGACGCTCGGCGTGAAGGAAGCCATCAAGAACGAGCGTCAGTTCACCGAGGAGCAACTCACGGAAGCTCGTAATACGCCTGGCCTGATCAGTCTCGGAAGTATGCGCACTATGGAGCGTTTCGATGTGCGCCGCACGAACGATCTTACATTTGGTGCAGATGCGAACCGTGTGCACCACCGCCCTCCGCCACCACCGCCACCACCGTCAGCAGAGAAGATTGAGATGGTATCACGTGCCCGTGCGGCTCCTTCGTCTCCTGTGTTGAATGCCGCAGCTGCGCCTCCACAGGCTGTGTCGTCGTGGCCTGCAGCATCTGAAGCTACGACGACTGGATGGCCTTCCCAGAACACGTGGGTCAACGCTGCGGCGACATCCGCTCCGCCTCCTTCAGCCCCCGAGGTTGTGGTAGAAGCACCTTCCCCACAGAGAAGCAACTCGGTTTCGCAACTGTCCAGTGCGTTTGAGAAGACTACGGTCAGCTCTTCTTCGCCGGCGAAAGCATCACCAGAGAAGAAATGGTCGCCCGTGGCCACAACACCGAAAAAACCTTCGACTGCAGACGTGACGCCGTCTTCTCCACCGAAGACCCCATCGCCACAGAAGTCAGCAAGTCTTGCTGGCCTCAATTCTTCGAAGTTGGATGATGGCACGGCAATGGAAGAGGCTCAGCAATGGATTGAGGCCGTGCTGAAAGAAAAGTTCCTCACGAACTTCGGTGACAGCCTCAAGGACGGTGTGATCCTATGCCAGCTCATCAACGCGATCAAGCCTGATAGTGTGACAAAGATCCAGACATCCCAGATGCCGTTCAAGCAGATGGAGAACATCACTGCCTTCATCAAGGCTTGCCGAGCTGTTGGCGTCGCTGAGTTCGACCTTTTTGAAACGATTGATTTGTTTGAGCAGAAGAACATTGGCCTCGTGGTCAAGTGCATTCATGCCCTTGGACGAGCAGTGCAGAAGAATGTCCCAGAGTTTACTGGACCAAGCCTGGGTGTCAAGGAAGCCACTGTGAACAAGCGCACGTTCTCTCCGGCCCAGCTCCAGGAAGCAGCGGGGGCTGTGCCTCTCCTGGGCCAATATGGCATGGGTGCAGAGCGCCCGCACGATATCGATCGCTCCGCCTCGGTAACGTTTGGCCGGGACGCTGCCGTTAGTGGACTCGAGAAGAAGTTGTCCGCCACCGATGTCACTGCAAACGGTGGCGCTTCGCGCAAGAACTCTGAAGCCTCGGAATCCGCACCAGCTGCTGTGGAGGAGTCAACCCCGATCGCAAAGAGCGAGCCATCTCCGCTACAGAAGACCATGTCCAAGTCATCAGCACTCCCGACGCGAACTGTTTGGACGTAAAGAGGAGGTACATAGTCATTTACTCCTCGCATGTCGATGTCAATGTCGATGTTCCTCTGTCGAATACGAGATAGCTAACAGTGATGAAAATACTACAACAGGTATAAAAGCAGCTCTATATGTTCTTCGTTTCTTACAACCCGTACGCCTCAACCACCTTCGTTAGTACGTCCGTGCAGGGGCCATCGATGCGCAGGTCACATCGATCATCAGCACGGGTTGGGCCAAGGTTCAAGATGCCAACGGGAATGTGGCGACCGCGCGCACGTGCGATGAGCCGCATCGCGGAGAACACTTGGACGGAAGATCCAACGACCAACAGGGCGTTGGCATCATCCACGTAATCGTAGGATTGCTCGCGGACGCTCGTAGGCATGTTTTCCCCAAAGAAAACAACTTTCGGCTTAATGATGCCGCCACACCGCTCGCAGGCAGGGTAAACGAAGTCATCATAGTTCCACGTGATCTCGACGTCTCCGTCCGGGTTCACACTGGACGCTACATCACCTCCATCCTTGTACGGGTTGAGCTCGAGCCATTGTGCAAACGTGGGGTTCATCAGCGCCAAACGCTGCTGGTACGTCTGTCGACTGGTCACTTGGCTACAGGATTGGCACTCGACTTCATGCAGGGATCCGTGGATCTCGAGCACGTCTACCGCGCCGCTTTTGGAGTGCAACCGGTCGACATTCTGTGTAATGATGTTCGAGACGACGGATGAGAGCTGCAGCTTGGTGAGAGCGTGATGCGAGGCGTTTGGCGTCGAGTCCAGAATCTTTGGCCACCCCAAAAAGCTTCGCGCCCAATAGCGCTGACGATAGGCATGCTCATTAGCAAATTGCTGGTACTGGATTGGCTTGAAGTCTTTGTTTCGCATGTACACGCCATTGGGTCCTCGGTAGTCTGGAATCCCCGAGTCGGTCGAGATCCCCGCACCTGTGAGCACCACAGTGCGTCCGTGTGCAGCGTGAAAGAAGTGCCGTAACTTGTCCACGTGATGCGAAATCTCCGCGTCGCTTACCGCCGAATGGCTCGCGACTGCAGCAGCAGCGGCTTTGGCTGTCGCTCGGCTCTTCTCCACCGCTGTACGCACGATGAGCTCCTGCATTCTTGTCGCTTTCGTTCCTCTGGTCTGATAGTGCCCTTCAGACGACGTCAGTCGTTCCTTCGGCTGAATTCCAGCCCACGTAAGCTTCATTTAGCTTCGTTCTACGATAACAATGTCTAGGCTGGCTTAGCTGATACTAATATAAGGCCATCCTCGGGTGGCTTCCCCGTGAGAAAAGTGAGTGGGCATTTGACGGTGACGCCGCTTGTCTTTACGTCTGAAACGGTGATGGCGACAGGGCATACGTCAAGGGCAATTTCCCTTGAATCAAGCAGGATTCTGATCTCCACACAAACTTCCTAAATGAATTTCTTCGAGTTCTATCTGTAAAGCATTCCAGTCATTACAGTCTCTATACATATATCAATTTTGTAGTTCATCATGTTTTAAAGTCGTCGAGATGACGCTCTTTCGTGGCGGCTCATCTTCAACGTGGGGCGGGTGACACGATGCCACCAGTGGCGAGGGGGGGGGAACCATCGGGAAGCGGGGAGACACGAGCGCATAGAAAGAAGGCACCGGAGCGTGCGCATCGTCTCATGCTCGCGATGGCGTGGCGACGCGAGAGAGAACCCCACACACGTGAAGAGGCAGAATCCATTTTGACAGGAAGGCGACAGGTCGCGATTCCAGGCATCGAAACCAAGTTCAAGCACGCGAGAAGACACAGAAGCCTCGCCCCTTGGTCAGTAGGGATGAGCTATCACTATTGCAACTATGGAAAGTATCTCCATGCGGTGCGGCGCCACCCACAACCGCATTGCAAGGCCCCAACGGCACCCCTTGAGATTTCGAGTATGACGACGATCCCCACGACGACCAAGATGAGTGCTACCACCATCCCAATAAGTATGCAGCTGAGTGCGAGCGGGATCACCGACCCGGGAAGACCCGAAGCTCAGAACCAGGATGCGTTCTTCTTGTTACATGATGTGGAGTGTCAGGCCATGGTGCTCGGGGTGTTTGATGGCCACGGGCGCGAGACGGGCAAGGACGCTGCGATGACTGCGAGGGCGTTTTTTGAAGCACACTTTAGATCATTTACTCGTGAGCAATATGATCAACTAGAAGCAGATCCCCACGGAGTGCTGTCGCAGCTTTTCCACTCGTGTCATGCGATGATTAAGACCGTCTTCAGAAGTCTCTATGAGCAACGAGGATACTTTGTCGACGAAGTCGACGGATCTCTAGTGCGCAGAGACCACTTTGGCGATGATGACGAAGGAATTTGTATCCGTGGAGGTACAACAGCCACAATTGTTGTGGTTCTTCGCGGAGGTTTGAAGATTATCACAGCTAACGTTGGCGACTCTACCGCCATGCTTGGGGCTTTGAATCCGATGCTCAACAGAAATGACGTACAACTTCGAGTGAGTGATATGAAAGCACAGAAGAGCTCGAAACTGAACAGCCCGGGGCATCGCTTTCATGATGAGATCAAGAACGAGACGGTCTTGCTCACAGGGAACCATAGCGCTGACAATGAGAGCGAGTATCTGCGAGTCAGGAAGCATTCGTTTGGAATGCCAGAAGGCCAAGTGCAGTTTGTGTACGACTGTTGCGGTGGCACTAATGCAACTCCACTGGCGCGTGCTGTGCGTGCTCGGGAGCCTGTCTTTCAAATCTCTCCGCGTGGGCTGGTGCACCACAATATGATTGGAAATTACTACAAGAACGTCCGCGACGAGTGGGCGACCATCGTGACAACACCTGTCGAGGCGCCGTACCCCGACTCACTAGCCTTTACACGAACTCTCGGTGATTTTCATATGCACATGTATGGCGTGTGTGACGAACCAACAGTCCAGGAGATATCATTGGACTCGATCATCTCGCAACATTTCTCGCGCAAACGAGAGTCTCAGCATCAGGGATCTCCAACAAGTGTGCAAGACAACAAGTTGACAGCCGACATGGCTGCAGATTTATTCCTCGTTGTGGCATCAGACGGTGTGTGGGACAACTGGAAATACGAGGAGCTTGTCGAGTTTCTCGCCGAGCAAGACAAGCATCCGACAGTCACACCATCGAGTGACATTGTACAGCCATCTCGGTTCTGGGCGCTTCATCAGCAGCACAGCAGCTCCAGCGACGACGGAGACGCCACATGCGACCAGCAGAGCCACGTCGATCGCCTGGCATCAGCACTCATGGAGGCCAACCGCCAACGTGCCGATCGCATATTCGGTGATCAAGCCGACAACATGACTGCGATTGTGTGTCGTATCCAAGTTAGCCTTATTTAACGTAATCCACTTTGTTTCCGGTAGTGTGGTGCACATAATGTTAGGAACGTGGTGTGTGGTGGACTCAGCCACAGCAACTTGTGGTCGAATTGATACGCAGAGATCCCATGAGCCTCATGCGAGCAGCGCGCGGCCTCTCGCGTGCGACGAGCCAGCACGCACTGCGTGCACGTAGCGCAACCTCGCTGTTGAGTGGCACGCGCATGACGCAGGCGTGTGCGATGTCGACCAAGGGCACTGGTATGGGTACACATGAAAGCCGCATTTAGAAGACACTTATCATTGACGCTGATGTAGAGCTCGAGTGGATGAAGAACAAGGATCCGTACTGCAACGTCGGTGAGTCGATTGCATCAAAGATCGGTGTGAATCTCCACCAGAAGAAAAACCACCCGCTCAACATCATCAAGACCAAGATTGAAGGATATTTCAACAACCTCCATGAGAACCATGGGTGAGTATGAAGAAGAAATGTGGGCGAGGCGCGAGCCACGAGTTGACCACAATGTGTGCGTTTGCTAGTCACCCAAAGTTCACGATCTTTGATGATCTTGACCCTGTGGTCTCGACGTACGACTGCTTCGATTCGATGCTCGTCCCGAAGGACCACGTGAGCCGCCGCATCACTGACACGTACTACGTGAACCCAACGACGGTGCTTCGCGCGCACACGAGCGCCCACGAAGTTGCTACGATGAAGAAGGGGTACAAGGCTTTCTTGATCTCTGGTGATGTCTACCGTCGTGATGAGATCGATGCGAGCCACTACCCAGTGTTCCATCAGATGGAGGGCGTCCGAATCTTCTCTGAGGTTAGTCAACCGTCACTCGCCGGACCCATGCATGCTATTTTACAAACTGGTATATTCGCTTATTTGTAGTTGGACCCGTCGATTCCACACGAAGAAAAGGTCCAGATTGTGAAGGAAGAGCTCAAGAAGGCCCTCGAAGGTATGGTCCACGAACTCTTCGGTGAAGTCGAGATGCGATGGGTTGAAGCATACTTCCCGTTCACTGAGCCATCTCTCGAGCTCGAAATTTTCTTCAACGTACGTTCTATCAGCTCCTTTAACGTCTCATGCGTATCTGACTCTTGTTTGCACAGAACGATTGGCTTGAGGTGCTCGGCTGCGGTGTCCTGCGTCAAGAAATTGTCCGAGGTGCCGGCCTTGGCGAGCAGGTCGGCTGGGCGTTCGGTCTGGGTCTGGAGCGTCTTGCTATGGTGTTGTTCGACATTCCAGACATTCGTCTGTTCTGGTCCAGCGATGAGCGCTTCATCTCGCAGTTCAAGGACGGCGAGATCACCAAATTCAAGCCATACAGCAAGTACCCTGGCTGCTACAAGGACGTGAGCTTCTGGCATGGTGACAACTTCCATGAGAACAACCTGTGCGAAGTTGTGCGTGACATTGCCGGCGACATGGTCGAGCAAGTGCAGCTTGTGGACGAGTTCACGCACCCGAAGACGCAGCGCCAGAGCAAGTGCTACCGCATCACGTACCGCCACATGGACCGCAACCTGACCAATGAAGAAGTCGACGAGCTGCAGCTCCGCGTGCGCGACAAGATGGTTGGCGATCTCGGTGTCGAGCTCCGATAAGCTACGTAGCCCTCCTCGGATGTAACCCTGCGTAACCTCTCAACATGGCTACACTGCTCCACACTTGTCACCATGGTGTGTGCCACATGTTGATGTAGGCCACGTACCCAGATACGTTTCCCCGTGGGACGTTGATGTTGGGAGAAGTTGAAGTGCCCAGACTGGGAAACGAGTCGTCCTGCATTTAGCACACATGAGGGACGACCGCATCGCGGCCTGGACACACACGATGATGGCGGCCCCGCACAAACGAGTGTCTGCTGTGATGGTGATGGGCGCGAGCCTGGTGGGGATGTGGGCACTCGCATGTGTAGTGAATGGAGGACAGAGGCAGGCTGAGTGCCCCGCAGACAAGGTGAAAGCTAGCGAAAAGAGTGAAGGAGGAGGCTCCTTCGTGACTCATTGTGGCGTGTTCTATCGTAGATGTGCACTGGAGAATACATGAACCCGAGGGAGGTGAGTGTTGGTGGGAGAGAGAGAGAGCCGTTGTAATGACGACTAATGCGCAAGTGCAGTTGTTAAAGACAGCTACGAAGCCGGCACTGGCTGTCCAGTCTCGGCATCAACCTCATATGCAAGACCTCGTTGTGATGCTCATCGCTGTGTGCACGGTGTTCTGCTCCATGATTGCATTTGTGATCCTCAAGAAGCCGACGCCTCGACTCCTTGACATCATACCGCGTGAACCGCTCTGCTGGGCCCACTGTGACAACCTTTTCATCTTTACTGAGTTGGAGGGCGATAGTATCATGATTAAGAATGCCGGGTAGGCACTGCAGTAAACAGCAGGCGCGTGGGAGATAGCTGCTCACTTTTGTGGGAATCTAGGCCCGTAGATATCGATCTGTCTGGCTGCAAGATCAAGGTGGAGCACTCCAAAGACCGAGGCATTTACTACTGCTTCTCGTTTCCTGAAGGTGGGTCTAATGAGGCGATGTTGAAAGATAAACAGGGACTAATCACGTGGAATTATCAATCGCAGGGTTCCTGCTTGTCGCTGGAACGACTGTATGCGTATGCTATCGAGCAGCGGCCAAATTTGTGGCAATTCCCCGAAGACATGCAGATCGTCTCGATTCCCGGAAATGCCCTCGTTTGCGTTGGCCACCTCACGAAGACGGTCCTGTCGACTCGGCCCTGGATAATGCTGTTCTGTTTGACTCTGGCGCAAATCAAATCGCATGTGAATCAGCGATTCTGCAGCCAGCAATATCGACTCTAAGCGCGCAGCGTCGACTATCTACAGATAGTTCAGATGTTTCATTTTTATTTGCTGGTCATGATGAGCCTATTGCTAGTCTAACTTCCGACTGGTATTGACGTCATGCGCCAATGTGATGAATAAAAAGAATCCTTTCATGGCATTCTCGTACGATTCAACCGTGAGGCTTCAATCGGGATATTGAACAGCATGTGACGGTTGATACTTGCTTTTGCGACATGGGATCAGCTTTCATGAGCACCTCGCCATCGCACGCATGCGTCTCTTCGAGGTGAGAAACTGCTGGTGGAAACTGTTGTTCTGAAGGCCAGCATCACGGTATGGCTAGGAGTTTTGTCACGCTGGGAGCATCTGACTGATCTCCTTGCTTCCACTCGCCTCACCCTCGAGCGCAATTAGGTTCGTTGCACGTCCGCCTATTCGGATGCAAGAAACTTCACGCAAGACAAACCCTAGAAGCCCCGAACAATGGAAGCGGAAGTTTTATACGGAGACCAAGGTGAAGTCATTGCAGATTCCACACACTGTGCGAGACTCAAGCCGCCGCGTGAACTTCGTAGGTCAATCAAGAGCTAGCTCGTCGTTTACACGTGAGTCCCACGCTCAACATGCAGACCTTCGCTCGTAAAGTTTCTAATCAAGGGTGATTAGGAAATGAAAGAGCAGCTAAACAACGAACGCGCATGCGTTGAGAAGCTACGAGTCCAAGTGGATTCGCTCAAAGCAGCTGAAGTGAATCCTGAGTCGTCGACAGCTCCCTCAGTATGTACCATTTCTCCGATGCACGACCGCTATCTAACTTGTCAATCGGGAAAGTGTGCAAATTGTGAGAAGCTACAGCTCGAAATTGCTCGGCTTCGTGGTTTACTCAATCAGACCAATGGTCTTGTCGAAGCTTCTGCTTCTGTTGACGTTATGCAGCCGGTCTTACACGTACCTCGTCGTATGTCTGGCCCACTCGAATCGCCCGCGCTTCAACAGTTGCGGCGTAGCCACAGCATTCTCGTTCGGCAACAGTCCGGTCGGATCCAATGTTTACGAGACATGCTCGATGATCTAACTCCACGTCTGGATACTCCAGACGGTGCATCGCGCCGCAACTCCAGCGTGATGATAGTCCCTCTTCCCACCCCACAAGAAACACAACAAAAGCTAGTCGAAGTGTTAAAACCTTCACCTCAAGCGTCATCCACTTTGAAATCGGCTGAACCATCAAAAACCTTACCTGCGTCGGAAAAACTGACTGAGAAATCTACCAATGCCTCCTCTCGTGTGGTACAACAAGCGGTTGTCGACAACGCTCTAAACGGAATCGAAGATAAATCTCTAGGTGATTTATTCAAGTATGCCATTGTGTTGACCGGTCCGATGGTACGACCGAAGAAGAGTGCACTAAGTGCGTTCCTCAAAGCTGCCGATTTTCGTCGTGCAAAGTCACTTCAAGATGGAGAGCAACTACCTGCGCGGAAGTCGAGTTTTGCACCAGGTGTGACGAAGGATGCGAACGATCCTGCGAAGTCGAAACCCGTGGAACGTGCAGCGTCAATGTCGCCATCGACGACAAATACTTCGTCACCTGCTATACCCCTGTCTCTCACTCTCCCAGACCCAACCGCATCAGAGAGTCGAATCGTGCCTCCTGGATCACCAATGAGACGTCCAGGATGGTTTAACAACATCGTTCCTCCACGGTTTCGATCGCAAAGCTCCGATACTCCTCCATGTACAGCGCCATCGAAAACCGAAGCGCCGAAACCACCTCCATCCGACTCCCAGGTGAAATCACCACCCACTCAATTAACTCCAAAGATTGATCCAACGAAACCGCGAATGCTTGCAGTGTTTCCCCCAGCAAACAAAGCGGTTGCAGAACTGGAAGGACTGCTTGAGATATGCTTCCCCTACGGTGAAAAATTGCCGCCTCTCAGTGATTTCTCCGTGGCAAACCTTCGTCGCACACTCCAAGAGCGCCACAGGACCTACAGAAGTCCAGACTCTACGTTCGTGCACACCATTGCAAGTGCTCATGATCCAACCGCAATCACATACGCGATTTGTGTTCACTTACCGCTCTTTCCAGATGAAGAGTCGGGTAGTGGTCCAGAAAATCTTGATGCAGACGGAGAGAAGCTTCCGTCACATGGTTGCATCAGTTTATTGAGCGCATATCCATTCTTCAGTTTGTTCTTCAAAGTCGTTTTTGGGATCGCAAGTATCTGGGAAAGCCGTCGAAAAGAGTACGTGCAAGACTATGCGATTGCCTTGCGAGAGAAGAAGAAGCCACCAGCTCCACTGACAGTCAAAGACTTCGTCGATCATTTCAACAGTGTGATGAAACGAATGAAGGACATGCGGGTTCCTGCTATGGGCGGCTGGAGTCGTCTCGTGCTCGCGCCGCAATACACGCCTCTTGCATTTCATCGCCCGCACAGCGAAAGTGTAAGAGCCGAGCGGCGAATGCTGGTCCTCGAGTACGCAGCTCCGATGCTGTTTGCACTGTTGTCAGTCGACCAAGTGCTTTTCCTTCTTGGATGCTTATGTTGCGAGCGCAAGGTTCTCGTCGTGAGCGATCATGCTAACATCGTCAGCTCCTGCGTTCTCGCTCTGATCACGCTGCTCGAGCCGTTGCAGTGGGCAGGTCCGGTTATCACTCTCTTGCCACCTCGACTTGACGAGCTGCTCGAAGCTCCTGTGCCTCTTATCGCTGGCCGCGTCTCTATCCACTCAGCCACGATCCCTAACTTCTCAACGCTGACGAAGCCAATGAACGGAGTCATCGAAATGAATATGGACCAGAACAACCTCTGCATGCACGAAGAAGACCTGATGCGATACCACGAGCTCAAGCTGCCTGGCTGCGATACCCTCGTGCACGAGCTCCAGTATCTCTCCACGCAGCTCTTCGAGCGCCACCTGAGCCCTGACTTCCCAACGATCGAACAAATGCACGCCTGTGACATCATCTGCGCTCGGATCCACCACCATATGCGTTCCATTTGTGCACTTGCGACGGGTGAAGCCACGACGTTGGAGGTCTCCAGTCCGCTGTTCTCCACCTCGCCACGCCGCCAAGTACCAGTAGCTCCCACGGACCCCGTGTGGGCAACCCAGTGCTCGGAAGGTGTGCTGGACTACATCCGCCGCTTCCAAGATACACAGATGTTTAGCATGTTTAAGCTCCAACGTCAGGATGAGAAGGAGGAGGAAGATGCGCCACTGGATGATGATGACGACGACAACACAGGGGAAGATCCAGACAGCGTACGACACTCACTCGCTGGTGTGGACAGTAGTGACGAAGGCGAAGGAGAGGGTGAGGGTGATGTTGGTGGAGACGCTAGTGAGACCGAGACGCTCTTCACGGACGAGACCGTCACGTACGAGACAATGGACTGACTAGCGGTTCCTCAGGCTCAAAGTGATTGAACTGATTGACCGGAGGCCATATGG
>KE464312.1:13256-26559 GCA_000387445.2 Pythium aphanidermatum DAOM BR444 | reverse complement strand
CCTGCCATCCATCAGTGAGCTGGATCCGGGCTTCGTGACGGGTCCATTGAGCACGATCTGGCGAGGCCTCGTCAATGACCTGGTTGAACAGTTCCAGTTCGAGCCCGATGAGATCGTCGTTGCGCCGTATGACTGGCGTCTCCCACCGTCGAAACTACAAGAGCGAGATCGATACTTCTTGTCGCTTAAGCGCCGAAGTACGTTTGATTGAGTCAGTGGGACGTGGACGGAGGAACAGCTAACACTGATGATGCCTGCACAGTCGAACACACGGTCGCAATGCATGCTGGCAAGAGTGGCGGCGCCTCGGGCCTCGTGGTGATCGCACACTCCATGGGTAACAACATCTTCCGCTACTTTCTGGCCTGGCTCAAGCACGAAGTCGGACGCAACCACTGGCAAGAATGGATCGACAAACATATTTCTGCATATTTTGCTGTTGGTGCGCCGCTTCTTGGCAGCTCGGAAGCGTTGGAGCTCCTGACATCTGGACTCACACAAGGCCTGCCATTGCCGCAGAGTGAGATGCGGAAGCTGGTCGTGACGTTTGGTAAGTCAGGGATCGGGTGAGGGAGGAGAACGCAACGCTAACACCTGTGATGATGTAATAGGTGCGATCCTGTCTTTCCTACCGATGCCATCGAACCCTCCGACGTCTCATGACTCGGATGTGCTCCTGAGCGTGAGATATCCATCCTTGACGGATGGCTCACATGAAGGTGGCGCTGTTGAACGGAACTATACCAGTGTGGATATCGCATCAGGTCGTTTCTTCCGTGATATGGCTGTTCGCGATCCGATCTTTGGGGACCTCGAGACCATCCGTCAGCGGTATGTGCATCTACCACCCCATGCAAGCTGGATATTTGTGATTAATTGCGCTCGTGAGCAGATTCTACGTCGACGACGATGTGCTGGACGCGTTTTCGCCATGGGAACGCCCTCCAATCGCCCACGTGTACGCAGTCTACGGCACGAACCTGCAGACCAAGTACAACTACCGGTACGAAGACACAGACCAGGCCGGCCACTGGTTCCAAGTTGCCCTCGAGAACGAGTCTGGACACCGTCAAGTCTGTCAGCAGACCGGTGACGGCACGGTTCCATACCATTCGCTGTCTTGGGCACACACCTGGCTTGGCGCGCCTGGCGGAGCAGTCAATGTGACGCGAACGCCTCAGTCGGTCTACTTCTCGTCCAAGCAAATCAAAACCTTCACAGCACTTCGCCGGGGCGAGGCGCATCATACTGACTACAAGCCAACTAATGGTCGTCCCGAGAAGTGCAGTGCGGGCGTACCGATTGCGCCGTCGTTCTTTAGCTCCCTCTTCGGACGCTCAGCTGGTGAGCACATTACGTTCTACGAAACTGCTGATGAACATACAGGCGATCACACGTCGACTACAAGTGTCTGGGAAATCGAAGGTGCACGCCACCGTGAGATTCTGTCAAGCGCTGCCTTCCTGCGAGAGCTACGAACGGAGTTAAGACATCTCTTCGAAGGACGAGCAGGTGCTGATAAGTCGGCGCGCCCGCCTGTGATCGACAGTGACTGCTACTGGAACTACCGCCAAGCCAAGTGCGAGTTCCCAGAATTTTGCCAGTACCGCTACGTGTTTGGCGACGTGACGTTGGATCAATCTTGCCGTCTGAGGCTTCATCCAGAGCCACAGGAGACGCAAACACGTCCAAGGCCTCCACATCCACACCCTATGCTTGCAGACGACGTGCACAACCGGAACTCGGGCCTCACATCAACGGATGCAGTGTGTTCCGACGCTGCAGCGTGTCGGCAAAATGGGACACCAATCGTTGAGCTTCCAGTTGACTCTTGGATTCAGGACGATGACGTAGACGACGAGATGATGACTGCGATCGTGCCGCGTGGTCTCCCTGGCTACTGCGTAGTTCCATGTGAATACTGCCTGCAGCCGTCACGGAAGCGAACATAAGTGATCATCTCCTCATCCCGACAGTCACGTAATAGCGCTAGAGAATATAAGGACCACCATTCACATTACAGCCAGGTTACTGGAGCAGAGCATCAGCGTGAAAGTTGACGTGCTCCTCAATGTAGGTCGCGATGAAGTAGTAGCCATGGTCGTAACCCTCGCGGTTGCGCACGGTGACCTTCTGGTTCACCTGCTTGGCGGCAGCCTCAAAGGCGTCGACCAACAGCTGCTTATCGTGGAGGAACTGATCGTCGAGGCCCTGGTCGATGAGAATGTCCGAGAACGGCAGCGCACCGTTGCTCTTGAGAAGGAGCAGCGTCGCGTCGTGGTCGCGCCACGTGTCCTGGTCACTACCGAGGTAGCCCGTGAACGCCTTGATACCCCATGGGCACTGAGTCGGGTGCGCGATCGGCGCAAACGCCGACACTGACTTGTACTTGTCCGGGTTGCGCAGAGCGATCGTGAGCGCGCCGTGGCCGCCCATCGAGTGTCCCGTGATGGACTGACGACCCTCCAGCACAGGGAAGTTGGCGTTGATGAGTGCTGGCAGCTCCTTGGTGATGTACGAGTACATGCGGTAGTGCGCGCTCCACTTGGGCTCCGTGGCGTCCACGTAGAAGCCGGCGGCCGAGCCAAAGTCCCAGCTGTCGTCCTCCCCAGGGATGTTCACACCGCGTGGGCTCGTGTCCGGAGTCACGACGGCGATGCCGCGCGCCGCCGCAGCCTTCATGAAGTTGGGCGCCTTGACGAACGCGCGCTCGTCATCGCACGTGAGGCCAGCGAGGTAGTAGAGCACAGGGACCTTGGCGGCTTCGGAGGCGTTCGGCGGCAGGAAGATGTGGAACTTCATGGTGCACTTGGTCTCGGCGCTCTCGTGCGCGTACTGGCGCAGCGAGCCATCGAAGGCCTTGACTTGCTTCAGGAGCTGGAGCGTCATGATGGTGAGGAACGGAGGAGCGGTGATGGAGGAGAGGAGCTTCTCGAAGTGAGGACTGGGGCCGAGAGGGATTGGTCGATAGTGACATGATTGGGCATTCAAGTGAAAGCATCAGATGCATTGGTTAATTGGGTGAATATTTTGACCAATGAAAGACATCGATCTGGTTGAAGCTAGCCATTGTAGCGTTCGGCGAGATGCGCGGGAGGTTGCTCGTCCATGATGGACGGGTTGGCCTCGATGTGCTGCTTGATGGTGGTCGTACGATCGCCGAGGAATGTGGTGGAGACGAAGTCGTCGTACACGTGGTCGCCGAGCTTCTTCACTGAAAGCAGGCAGTGACGGAGATAGATCTACACCCAGTTGAGAAGGTGTGAGAGTGAGATGCAGACTGTAGTATGAGGACTGAAGGGACATACGCGGCATGGGAGGATGCCGCTATCGGCAGACCATCCCCAGATTGTGTCGATACCGTGCTTTTTGTAGAGCGTATCGAAAGCTTCCTGGCCACTGTGGCCATATTACGAAGTAGTGAGTCGCAATTGGAGACAGATGATACAAATGAGTTTGTACCGAGTGGCAATGTACTCTTCGTCGGTCCAGCGCGTACACATCAGACCCTAACATGAAGACGTATGGATTCGTTGGGTGATACAAGTCGAAATCATAAGGCGCCTAGGGCACGCACCTGACCGCCTGGAGTGCCATCAAGCTCGGTGAAGTCGGCGCTGATAATACGGAACTCTTCCTCACGCTCATAGAAGCTGGGAAGCATCGACTCCGGTAGATCGAAGACACTGATGAGGAAGGAGCTACCTTCCGACGGCTCCACAGATAGACTTGCAATTTCCTGCCAGCAGCGTGAGCCCAAGCGCTTTCATCTTCCACATCGCGTTGAGTCACTTACCTTGGTGGCCAAATTGGCGATGCCACGCTCGAAAAACACCGACGCTGGATGCGCGAAGACGCGGCGGTAGTTGGTCATGCGCGCTAAGCGGAAGTTCTTGACCGCATCCCCGAACGTCGAGCGCGCCGATTTCTCTATATGCGACCACACAAGTCCTTAGTTGCGCTCATGCTACTCAATGCCATCCGCTTGCCACACACCCGAGAGGAGCGATCCGAAGCCGACGATCGTCACCATATTCGCCACTAGAGGCTTCGTCGATGCGATTGCGCACTGCGATCAGGAATGACATTGTATGCATCAAACGAGGTGGGAAACAGATAACAGAGGTATGCGCGGATTTCGTAATTTGAGTTTTGTTGCTGGTCAGAATACGAGTGCAACTGAGTATAGCGTGGTCCACATGGGGTTCGTGTCATCGTCATTTCGGGGAATTTACGGAACTGGCCATTTACCACCATTCCGACCAATGCCGTGGAAACCCTGGAGATGGCGTGGCGTGGACGGATCGGAGGGTGCGCTATGGGCGTCGTACTCGCTGTTCTCGTCGCGCTACTGTCCACCGTTGTTGTACAAGGAGGCGGTCAGTCACCAGTGTGCCGCCCGTGGGCAGAGCCATGGAAGGGCCGTGAGTACATCGTCCAGATGGCTTTATACGATGATCTCGCTCGCCAAGAAGCACGGGTTGCGCGCGTCATCAGCGACATCTCGAGCCATTCCATTGGACTCGAGATCCATGAGCGTCCGCTAAGCGGCGGTGCACCCACAGACTTCGTCGTGTTATCGCTGTTCACGTGCGGAGAAGACGCACGATGCCTGCGAGATGAACCCACGATCACGACGCTTCGCAACGCATCGACGGTTGGAGGTCAGGTCAAGCGCGTCCATGTCAATAGGCCATACACGAACGTCCGACTACTTCAGCATGACCATACAGCGCACGTGCAGCACACACGGAATCGTCTGTCAGGTGCAGTGCGCACGAAACCGGTCGGCAAGAGGCGTCCGCCACCTCAACTCGTGGACGAACTGGGCGTCAGCGAGCTATGGGAGCGTGGGTATAAAGGACAGGGCGTCAAAGTCGCGATCTTCGACACTGGGCTGTCGAATTCAAGGTTCGAGAACGTCAAGCAGAAGATCAACTGGACCAACGAGAAGAAGACCAAGGACCTCGTGGGTCATGGTACGTTCGTCGCCAGTGTGATTGGTGGCAGTGATAGTGGGTGTCCAGGACTCGCGCCAGAGGCAGAGCTGTATGTGTTTCGGACCTTCACGACGGACCAGTTGTCGTTCACAGCCTGGTTCCTGGACGCCTTCAACTACGCGTTGTTCCTCCGGATCAATGTGCTCAACCTCAGCACTGGCGGCCCCGATTTCCAGGACCTCCCTTTTGTTGAGAAGATCCAAGAACTCGTTGCAAATGGTGTCATCGTGGTCAGTGCCGTCGGCAACAACGGACCGAAGTATGGTACGACCACCAACCCTGCAGATCAGATGGAGGTCATTGGAGTCGGGGGCGTTGATCGAGATGGCAACATCGCTCCATTTTCATCCCGTGGAATGACGATGTGGGAGCTGCCGTTTGGTACTGGTCGTGTGAAGCCCGACATTGTGGCATTGGCTGAAGACATCCCTGGTGCTGAGATATCTCGTGGCTGCCGCCTTTTATCTGGCACAAGTGTGGCAGCACCTATTGTTTCTGGGGCTATTGCAGTGTTAGCATCTATTATCCCGGATGCTCGTGCGCGGTGGGAGTTGCTCACATCGGCAGCAATGAAGCAGATTTTACTTAAAAGTGCGGATCGGCTTGAAGCTCGCAGCCTGGATGCCGAGTACACTGTTCAGAACCACATTTTTGAGCAAGGGGCTGGACAACTGAACATCACCTCGGCGAGCGAACTCGTTCTCGAGCTGTGGAGTGACTACCAGCGCGCAGACCTGTCTGTCTTTGCGAGTTTCAATCAGACTGCGACTGCGTTTCCTGCCAAGATTGATGCCACCGATTGCCCGTACATGTGGCCTCTTTGCTCTCAGCCGCTTTACTATTCATCGTTGCCTATGATGTTCAACTTGACGCTCATGAATCCAACCTCGGTAGGCGCAACATTTGAGGGAAATCCGCGATGGAGTGCTGAAAATGCTGGAGGGGACCTGCTTTCTGTCTCGATCGCTTCGCCCGATATCATTTGGCCTTACTACGGATCTGTTGGTGTGTTTGTTGAAGTCAAAGAGGAAGGAGTTAGTTTCAATGGCACTGCACATGGTTCTCTTCGTTTTTCGATACAGTCTGACTTGGGGCATGTGGAGGAAGTGATTGTTCCTGTGCGTATTCCGATTGTTCCGACGCCACCCAAAGCGCGAAGGGTATTGTGGGACCAGTTTCATAATCTTCCGTACCCGTCCGCTTTTGTGCCTCGCGATAGCTTGGAAAGTCAAGACGACCCGCTTGACAGCGCAGGCGATCATCCGCACACCAACTTTCATCAATTGTGGAACTACGTTATCTCGCAAGATTACTTCCTCGAGATTTTACCATTTGAATATTCGTGTCTCAAGCTTGAGCAGTATGGCTCGATATTACTCGTTGATCCTGAAGAAGAGTTCTTCGCAGAGGAAGTAAAGGCTCTTCATGACGCGATCAAGTATGACAACGTATCACTTTTGGTTTTTGCAGACTGGTACGATGAGCGACTGCTCGACACAATGACAATGTTCGACACGAGTACGCTCAGCCACTGGCAACCAGTCACTGGTGGATCGAACCTACCAGCGTTAAACGGACTGTTGAGCGAGTTCAACATTGAATTTGGGTACGACGCACGATCGAATGACTCGATATCGTTACTATCATCAACTTCATTCCCGTACTGGTCAGGCTCGTACCTGAGCAAGTTCCCAGTGGGTGGATATCTCGCGTACGTGGAGACAATCGATCGAAGTGGAGCCATTTTGAACCGATCGAACCTGGCTGGTGCGGTACCCTCACCTCATGATTCCCAAAAGGTGCCTGTCTTGGGTCTCTACGATGTGCCATCTCGCAATGGAGGTCGAATCGCAGTCTTCGGTGACTCGTCATGTTTAGATGCCAGTGTACACCCACTCACTGAACCGGGAGTTTTCGGCATTGCTTCAACATGCTGGGTGAGCTGCTCGCGTTTACGAATGACGCTGTTCATCCGAGAGAAGAGTCAGATCATCTTCAGCTCCTCACAACAGAATATGAAAGCAATCCATGGGCTATCAAGGTCACCGCGACGCCGACGCCAGCGCCTCCTCCAAACCTCGAACTTCGGTCTGTGCCAGACCCTGACGAAGACTTTACAAACGACACCACTACTGCCACTCCGACCACTGAATCTGCCGTGCTGCCATCTCCTACTTCTTCCAGCCGTGCAAGTCTACTCACCAAGCATTCAAAGGTGCTACGAGCCATGCAGCAGAAGCCCATGCGTCAAAGTTTCTGCCATTTTCATCGGAAGAAGCAGTGCCATGAAGTCGACCTCACGCGAGTGACGCTGCAAGCAGCGGATTGATAGTGACATGTCCATGCGTCACAGAAGAGAGGGAGTGCAAGACAGCCAACTGCTTTGATTCCGACCACGGCAGCACCATGAGCAGCTCATCTCCGGCGCCCCGTGGCGCCCTCTACGTCGTGCTCTCCAACATCAGCGGCCGCCAGAACCTCGGCACGTACTTGCGCACGGCATCAGCTTTCGGTGCGACGCAGATCGTCGTGGGTGCGTCACCAGTTAGCCGCGACATGTCAGATCAGGGTGACGTCATGACTGACGCTTGTCGATGACTTGTGTGTCGTGTCGTGCGCGTCTGTGGATGATACTATGATGTGCCCGCACAGTTGGATCACAGCGTTTCGGCACGCATGGCGCGCATCGTGCGCAGAAGTACGTGGACGTTGTGCATTTTTACAACTTTGCGGAAGCCCGTGTCTACCTGAAGGAGAAGGGATGCGCGATCGTTGGCATCAAGCGGACTGACACATCACACGGTAGGACGAGACCTAGCTGCGGCTATTACTATATCGCCAGTTGATGATCAGCCTGGGTGACTTGGTGTGTGTGATGCGAGTGCAGCTGCTCATGAAATGCCCTACGAAGGCTCCACGGCCTTTGTAATCGACAATGAAGGAGGCGCGCTTTCGGCAGATCAAGCTGCCATCTGCGACAGCTTCGTGCACGTACCATTCCATGGCGTGCAGAAGGAAGCTCTGACGCTTGACGCCACCGTTGTAACAGCGATCGTGTTCCACCACTTCACGAAATGGGCAGAGTTCCCCGTGCGCCCGTTCGAGGCTACGACCACGCAGGGCAAGTTCGTGCTGGATGCGTACCCGACATTCGATGCCAACGACACGCGGGCGCAGCAGATCGCAGCGGCACGCGAGGCCAAGCGTGCGATCGACGTCGACGAGCTCATGAGCGACGAGCTGAGTAACATCTTCGGATAGAGTATCTCGAAACGCAGCAGTACTCATAAAACACTCACTTGTATCGCCGATTAAATTAATGGTCAGAGCCCGAGGGCTGGTGGTTATGCGTACGACGCGTTCGATCAAAGATACGAGTAGAGGGTGTGACGGATGTAGACAGATCGAAGGCGTCGTGTGTGGTGGGATTGTAGGGGTGGTATTCGTCTTGATGATGTAGGGGGTCTACGCCGCAGTGGCGTTGAGGGACGCGTTGGAGAGATCGGAAGCGCGTCGATCCATCGTGTTACGGCCACGCTGTTGGTTGTTGGTTTGCTTGACCTGCTGGGCGTGAAGGCGTCGGCGCTCCGAGAGAACCGACTCACAGAACGGGCATGTCTTGACGCTGGCGAGGTCGTCGAGGCGAGAACGCGTGAACTGTGGCGGGAGCGCATCAGCAACCTGATTCCGCTTGAGGCAACTATTGCAGAACAGGAGACCGCAGTGGTAGCAGTTGCACTGGTGGCTGGATATCCGTACGCCGACTATGCGTTTGAGAAAGTTGGAAACGAGTTTCTTGGGACTCAAGAGCGCGCCATTGCAGCGCATGCATCGACTTCGCTGTGTGGGTGGTAGAAATGGTGGGGCATGTGTGATGTTGCGCAACATGATGCGCTTGATGGACTGGGGCGCGACTTCGAAACACATCAGTCCTTCATTGTTGAGAGCTGAGAGCGACGCACCGAACGCTACGAGAGCACCACAGATCATCGGTAGATTGTGCTTGATAGCGATATGTAGCAGCGACTCCCCGTCGACTTCAGTCTCAGGATTGGAGCCATACTCCAAGAGCTTGACGACGACTGTAGCATTGTCGATCTTGATGGTGAGCATGTGCACAGCGAGCGGTGTGAGTCCGCGTTTGTTGGTCAAGTGAACATCTGCACCCGCGCGAAGGAGTCCGTGTACCATCATCGCACACTGAGGGCGACGCCAGGAGCCCGCAGCGAAATGCAGCGCCGTGTTGCCATTGTTATCAGCGAGGTTGATGATTTCCTCGACGCAGTCATTCTCGAGCAGCGCCTCTAGCACCTGTAAATCCCCCTTCCGGACAGCAATGTGCAGAGGTCCCTGACCATGATTGGGCTCTCGTAGGCCGAGTATGAGCGACGACATGCTCGAGCTCGTGCTCGTGACGCTGGCAGTGGACGTCTCGGACGCGTCGTTACCGCCCACAAGACTGAAAGTGCCCGAGTCCCGCACGTTGTAGCCACGCTTGTTGAGCATACCCACGAGGTTCTTCTGGAACACTTCCTCGGCGTGCATGCGACTGGCGACCGACGGGTGTTTGACTGGTGTGCTGGCGTCACTGCGTGGCGTCCCGATGTACTCGTACTCGACAGTGCGTCGCAGCGCCTCCATGTCCACGGCGTTCTCATCGATGGCCAACATGTTGTCACCACTATTCCCACGAGTTCAGGCGGGAAAAACAATCGATAAACTGGATCCACGACACCAACTGTTGTGCTCGAGCGACTTGGCCACAGAACGGTTCCACGTCGACGACGGTAGAGGCGGACGGTATGCAAAGACTCGTCACGTGGCGAATGACGTTGCTATAGAACGGATCTTAGCGCGACACGGCGGGGCAGAACACTTGTTGTAGCGGGATAGCGGCAGGTGTGCTGAACTTCCCGGTATGTGAGGCACGAGGCAAGGGCACGCAGCTGGATTTCAAAACACAGACTGCAGATTCGAGTGAAGCGTCGTGGCGGACGGCAGAAGCCGCGTAAGGAGTCGATCCTCGAAGTCGCGATCTCGACGCGTTGGTTCACAAGTGGCGCACACACAGGAACTGCCGTACACTGCAGATGGGCGCACTGCAACGCGGAACGGTTCTGAGTGTTTTTCAGTCGAACGGTCGGTTGACCTCGGGAACGAATGAGTGCGAGTGTGAGCGCGTCGGATGGGATGGGTTGCTGAAATTTCCGAACGAATCCCGAGGTCACTTTAGCGAGGGACACGGACCAGGAGAAGACACGGAAGGATGGAACGTGGCTGATCGATGAAGAGTCCAGAGATTGGTTCGGAACAGCGCCGACCATTGGCCCTTTTTCGAACGGGCCCAATTGTAGCAAGGGCTAGGGTGGCGTGGCGCAAAGCAGGTTTCTTGGCAGTGCCAAGTTGCCCCATTCTTCGATTCTCATGACACTCACCATGTGGTGTTCCTGCTTGAGAAGCGTCGGTCCTTGACAACGTGCTGCCATTTTGTGAGCGCCCGTCTGGAGTGGGGGCAGCAGCAGCAGCCAACCCACTGGGACCAAAGGTGGGTCACACTGTATCACCTGGGGGCGGAATCTCCACCCAACAGGGGATGCGATGCAGCCATGCAGACTCTACGGTATGACCACAACCGATCGTGACGCTGCACGCATCGGAGTTGGTTGTATGGGACGGTCACAACACCATTTGATGGTTGACGAGGCACACGTCCCTCACAATAGCAAAAACGAGCTCACCGTCTGGACGTCCTGAATCTCGTAAGTCCAGGGTAGGGCATGATCTCAAACATCTTGCCTGTTGTGAGTTTTTTTTTGCCGGAGTTTTGGATCCAGTCAGCATTTTTTCCCCCGACTTTGTTCCATGCTTTGCAAGACTGCACCCACAGTTCTTCATTGGTGGGCACAAGTCACCTGTTTTTGCTTCCTCTCTCTTTCGGGACACTATCCCGATTATGACGATTTGCTTTTAGGGACCGCAGCTTGAAGTCCTTCCGAGATCACTTAATGCAGTAATGTCGCCACGAAGATTTCGAAAGCTGACTGCCACATGCGTATGGAGCCGCCACGGGCAGCCGGCAGTTCAGCGATGACGACGTCGTGGAGGCGCATCAGCGTGAGTGCAGCGCTCGCTGCTGTGGCCTTTGGTGGTTGGGCGGATACCGTACTGGCGCAGGATGGTTGCACGGCGATCCTGGTCGGCGCAAGAGCGTCTGCCACTGGGACCCCAATGACGACGCACACAATGGACTGCTCGTCATGTGACTTTCGATTGGCCAAGGTGCCAGAGCAGCAGCATGTCAGTGGCTCAAGGCACAATGTCGTCCTTCCGAGGCATGAATATCCACGCTATGGTGAGTCTCATTTCATGAGTGGCGTGGGTTTTGTCGTGATATATTTAGTGGTTGGTGCTTGTAGTCGGGGATGCTCGAGGTCAAGTCTACAAGCGAGAGAACTTGGATACGCGTTTTTATGACTGGTCTGACACTCCTGCTATCGGATCCATTAAGGAGATGCCGACCACATACGGGTACCTTGATGCATCTTATGGCATCATGAACGAGCGACAAGTTGCCATTGGTGAGAGCACATGTGGCTCTCGGTTTGTCAGTCGACCATACTCGCAAGGAGGCGAAGCGATGTTCGACGTTTCTGCATTGACCAGAATTGCACTTGGGCGAGCTACCACTGCTCGTGAAGCAATTCAAATCATGGGAGACCTTGCTGTGAGGCACGGCTTCTATGGCATCATCTGGGAGGGTGACACAGCCCACCAAGAAGCTGGCGAGGCCCTAACCGTCACTGACAAACGTGAAGCGTGGATTTTTCATATCCTCCCTGATGATACGGGAAGGTCGGCTATCTGGGCAGCACAGCGTATTGAAGATGATCACGTAGCTGTTGTCGCAAACCAGTTCATTTTGCATGACCTCAATCTCGCTGACTCAAGCCGCTTTATGGCATCTCCCAACGTCTATGAAGTAGCAATCCGCAATAATATCTGGCGACCCGACCATGGAGTTTCTTTCGATTTCACGAAAGCATACTCGTATCCTCGTTACGAAGGACTCCAGCACTACTCAACACGTCGAGTGTGGCGAGTTCTAACGCTAGCAAATCCATCGTTGAAGCTCTCTCCATTCACAGATGTGTATGCGAGCGACTATCCGGTCTCCGTCAAGGCAGCGAATGTTCTTTCACCACACGATTTGATGCGCTTTCAGCGAGACCACTTTGAAGGCACAGCTTTTGACATGACGTCTGGTAAAGACGGCGGGCCATACGGAGATCCTGATCGATATGATTCTGCCTTGAATGGTGATCTAACTGAAGAAAACCTGCGCAAAGGCCATTTTCAGCGTGCCATCTCGATTTTTCGAACGAGCTACTCGTTCGTATCAGTATTGAATGCAACACATCCAGACAACTCCTTCATCTGGTTCGGACAGTACTCGCCTCACTCGACGTTCTATGTTCCGGTCTTCGTCAAAGCCGACCGAGTACCAGATCACCACTCTATTGGGTCTCTCCTTGCATTCAGCTACGACTCGGCATTCTGGATCAGTGCGCTTGTCGGAAACTGGGCCGCTCGGTTCTACCGGTTCTCTCATCCCGTCGTAAACCGAGTTCAACTCCAACTAGAGCAGTACGCCGAGAGGGCGCTACCGGACATCTTCGCCCAAGCATATGAGACAAAACTTAGCAGTGGGGAGGTGAGCATGCGCCAATATCTGTCGGCACAGTCGGCTCGGCTTGCGGATCACAGCCACACAACATTTACGGATCTTTTCCACCAGCTTGTGACTGTTTTCCACGACGGCTATGCGATTTCGGGCTTCAACACTGCCCAGTTGCAAGTCAAGCCACTCTTCTATCCAAAATGGTGGTTGCAACTCGTTGGCTTCTTCGACAGTCGCTACCAACCTGCATTCCCCATTCAAGACTCGTTGCCTCCTCTGCCGATTTCTTCCGCGTCGTATATCTCAACCGCGGTCATCGCGCTTCTTTCGTGTGCTCTCGGTATGTACCTCGGAGCAGCCTACTACGCGCCTGAAGTTCCGACGATCCGTCGTCGTTCTCGTCGCCGCCTTACGTCCGACAAGAGCACACGACCTGCCCGCATCTCCATGACTCAATCCATGTGATGCTGCCCGCATCTCGCGTAATCACGTTTTGCATCTGAGAAACCGTCTGACTCAGACCAAGCCGTTTCCCTACGTCAAAGAATGTGTGCGATCTGGTTTTTGGAAGTTTCCCCTTCACCCCCGTCTCCTTCGAGAATGTACGACGTGCGACCACAGGACA